>JACWBX010001469.1:11590-48462 GCA_014622435.1 Polypedilum pembai
GGAAATCAGGAGACGCGGGTTCGATTCCCGCTTGGACATAGACATGTCAAAGTGTCTTTTTTCTGCTCATCTGACACTTGTGATTTTTATTTAAAATTAGTTGAGATAAAGAACAAATTTATTTTATTTTAAATTTCGTGTATTACAGAAAAATTTTTTATTGTGTAATAACAACAAAAATACACTAGTTATTTATAAAATTAATCAGGCATGCGAATACGATAAGATAAAATGAGTTCAAATATTACTTTATAATTTTAATTTTACGATAATATCATCTGCGCACTGCTATTAATTTGATAATGTAGGTTGTTATCAGTATACGGAATGTTCACTTCCAACTTGATTGTCGAAGAAGCCCATTGACCTTTAAAGCAATTTTTTCACTCTTTAATTTGGTGTCTGTAATGTGTGTAATTTTAATAGTGTTTTTGATGACTTTGCTTTTGCTCATTCTCCTGTGTTTGTAATTCGAAGAAAAATTTCCAAAAGGCAAGAAAAATAAAGAAATACATCTTTTAAACAAAAGGTATGAATCTTCTTCACTCATTCACTCACACTGGACGAAAGAATAATAAAAATAATGAAAGAAAAAAGAAGAGCGATTTTTTTCGGGCGATCGTCAAGGCGCCAAAGAAATAAAAATGACTGTCTGAGAAATCTCTTTCATCCTAAGAGAATTTCTTTTCCCTTTTTTTTGCTGCTGTGATTGTGTGGTGCATTCTTGTGCTTATTTAGAAGACTTTATATTGGAAGATCATCACCACAACCTTACAAATACATACAATTTATCTTTCTTCATGTTGTTCGCATTCTTTGTAGCCTTCTTCTTTTTTTTTCATTCTCTTTCTCGCTCTTTTCTTATGTCCACTGTTATGCTATACAGCATGCATTTATGTTGTGTACAAAAGATATAAAGGAAAAAAAATTCATTCTTTAATTTTTTATTCTCTTCTTCACTTCGCCTCATCCAACTTTTCTTTTTCTGTTTACTGCGGCTCGATGACTTGCCATCTCATGGTAAGATATTCACTCTCTTTCTCTTATCCTGAGAGCAAAGCGGAAAACATTAGAAGGAATGAAGGTGAATTATACATAAGGCGAGAATAATAATAAAATATATCGAAAATATGTGAAAAGAATATTTGGTGAGTCAGTCAGGAGAGAAGAGATACGAAGCATTTGCGATCATTACACAAAATGCATATATGAGTTTGTTTGCATCACAGGTAGTTTCAACCTTTCGATTTCTTTTTAAAAAATTCCCTTTTTCTTGTCTCTGTATAAGTGTGAGAAAGAGAACAATGAAACCGACGATAGAGAGCATGTTAAATGATTAGGTGTAAAAACACTTTATTCTTTATTTCATTTTTTTTTTGGCATAAGGAGAAGAGATATACAGCATAAAAACTAATGATGTTGCTATGTATGACTCTTCTTTTATTGTGAATCTTTTGAAGCATGTAGAAAAAGGAAATAAATAATTGATGATGGAATTGCAATAGTATACAATCTTCTTGTCACGTGTAAATCTGTGTAATGTCTAAAATTACTTTTTTATTTCGCGTTTAATGAATTTATTTCAGAAAACTATGTTTAAGTTAATTGAGAGAAGGAATATAAATTTATTTACTTTTCTTTAATTTTCT
This sequence comes from Polypedilum pembai, assembly GCA_014622435.1. Taxonomy (NCBI): domain Eukaryota; kingdom Metazoa; phylum Arthropoda; class Insecta; order Diptera; family Chironomidae; genus Polypedilum; species Polypedilum pembai. The sequence continues at coordinate 13,240 of JACWBX010001469.1, forward strand.
TTAATAACAATAAATTGAGCAGTTCTGTGAAACTAAAATTTAAATTACCTTTAAATGAAAAAAATGTTATCAACTTAGACACGTTTTTATAGTCTTGACACTACAAAAAAAAAGAACTTATAGTTTCATCTAACCAAAAAAGTGAAAACGAGTTTTGTTGAGAGAGAGAAGCAATTTGTTAGCGCTTATTTATGTTTATTTTATATCGTTCAAATATATTTTTCTTCTTCTTCTTCTTCTTCTTCTTTGTCCATCGTTTTTGAGTTCTATAAATTTTTATATATTTTCTGTTGAAGAAATTATGAATTTTTTATTTGAATGTGACATAATGGATCCTCCCAAGAAGCTCAAATATGATACTATCCAGCAGTGATAGTGAGTTAATTTGTTTATATGTATCAACATAAATTTTTATATTGCACAAAGAACAAATCCCCTGAAAAATTGTAGATGCATGTGTATGCCTCTTAATAGCGCTATTAACAGAAATTTATTACACTATTTATGCTACATTATGCTCACTGCCTTCTCTCTTTCTTCTTTCATATTTCTTTCGTTCCTTCTTGTTTTTGAAAATGCAAAGTTTAAAGTTAGTACAAGCCTCTTTCTGTGTAAATGTGGTGTGCACGAACATCGATATGTATGAAATATATAGAGAGTAAGAGGCAGAAGGAATAGAAAGAAGAGGCCACCTAGTCAAGTGAGTGATCATAAATAATAAGAAGGAATGTTAGACATGAGAAAAATAAATAAATAGCTTTGCATCCCTACAAAAGAAAAAGAGAAAGACTTATTTCAGGATTTTTTTGTTTTTTAAAAAATTTTTCAAAGTATTAAACCAGAGTCTGAAACAATTTTTTATTTAAGTTGCAAGTAACTCAATATCAATTAAATATTAATTGATCAATCAATATATGTAGTTGAGTGATTTCTGAAGTTACCAATTTCTAGCAATTACTACTATTTGCTACGAACTGGTGCTAGTTGCTATGTAAAATGTATTTTAAAGTTAATTTTAAATGTTTTAGTGCTCAGCACTACGTTTTTGAGTGTTCAGCATTAAGTGTTTTAGTGCTGAGCACTAAATTTTGAGTGTTTCAATGCTCATCATTTAATAATTGTATGTTTTATTGCTTAATAGTTAGCGTGCTTGCATTGCGATTTATAAATGTTTTGGTAAAATTAGAGGTGTAAATGTGCTAACTAAAAATTAGTCGAAAATTTTTTAGTTGAATTTTAGTCTATTCTGAAATGATTTCGGACTCTGCATTAAACGGAGAGAGTGAAAAATTTTAAACACACTTTCGTTTTCAACATGTAGAAAGAAATGTATTATTAGATAGACTTGCTGCAGAAGAGAACAGGTGCAAAAATCAATTAGAAAGAATTTCTCTTTGCACCTATTTGTCTTCCATAACAACCCCAAAATGTCTCGCCATGTTTTATGCTCATAAATTATAATTTAGTAATAAATTTCGAACCTAATTCTACGGTCTATAAAGTTTTTTCCTTCTTATTAATATTGTTGACAATTAAAAATTTATTGAGTTTGCGTATTTTTACGACTCATTTATTTGCTAGTTTTTTTTGAACAGTTTCTTTTGTTTTGTTTGTTAAACGTGCGAATTAGAAGATTTCACTTGTATATGTTGTACGCCACTGAGCGTGTGCTTTGTCTGAATATTTATTCTTTTCATTAATCCAAATAACGTGATGTTTTATTTACCACTAATAAAGAGTGTTTAAAAATAAATTTTAAATCGACAATGAAAATAAACTTTACTTTAGATTTTATCAAATATTCATGAAAGAGTGAAATTAGATACAAAATGCTTAATAAATTTACGACTTTTTGAGAGTTTTCTAAAGACTAAAGAAGAATGAAATTTAGCACGCTGCGAAGAAAGAAGAATTCTTAATATAGTTTAATTGCCAGCGACTCACACGCTCACGCTCGGCATTATTAAAGTTGATTAAAGGAAGAACATAATATAAAGATACGAAAAGAAAGAAAAAATATTTATTGCATGCTTGACTCACTTCAACATCCATTCGCAGCAGTGAGATATATCAAATGTCCTTCTCATCGTTGATTTTACTGAAGCCTAACCAAATTTAAATGCGAAATTAAATTATCATTAAGAGAAATCGTCTGTTGCGCTTTCAGCAGAGAGAGAGAAAAAAATATATCAACAAAAAATCTGTCTGCAACTTTTATAGCTTCATTTTGAGGCAATTTCAACAACAGGCAGATGATGAAAATTTACATGTAAGAAGCCACCTAACATGCGATTTATCTTTGCACTCAAATCACCGGCTCTTCAATTTTCCATTTCAATGAGAATGAAAAACATAAGATCAACGAAACATACAGATATATATCATGGCCCAGGGGGTCTAAATTGACCGTTATTTCCCTTAATTTGAATTGCGCGCGCTTGTCGTTTTTAATCTCAAAAATACGTTAAAAAGTTCGTTATAAAAATTATAATTTCTGAGAAAATTGCAAATGCAGTTTATATTATTTATTATATTCAATAGAAATTATTCAATAAAGATTTAAAGTACTAAAACAGTAACAAAAAGAATAAAATAATAATTTGAGCGCGTTTTTCTCAAAGAAAATCTGAAGTTTATGTAGCAAAATGCGCTAATTTAAATTCAAATTTTGTATAAAATAACTGTCATCTTTTTGAATTAAGATCTCCTGGATTATGGTTTGACTTGATTTTACAATCGTATACATATAACATAATGCAGTCTTAAATCTCTTACCATCATTGTCGTAGTAGTCGTCGTCTACCGTCGATCGAAACCATAACTCATTTAACATTAAATGGTCGGCATAAGATTAAAGTGTCTAGCACTCACACATAAAAACTAAAAAGATGAAGTTTTTTTTATTTATTATTTGAATATTGGAACACACACGGGAGTGAATGAGTAAGAGATGAAAACAATATCGAGTTTCAGGAGTGAAAGAAAGAAGAAAAATCGGCAGCCGAAGCAGAAGCAGGGTCATACAGGTGCTGCTCGCTCTCGCACAATGTAAATCGTCATTATCGTCGTGAAGTAAAAAAATAAAAAGAAGAAGAAACAGAGCACTTTTTCGAGCGGCCTTTTAATAACATCATTATGTGAGCAAGAAAATTTCGTAAATAAAAGAAAAATTCTCAAGTGTTTATTCACATCTTCTTCACTCTTTTTTTCTCCACTTATATACTTACTCAATCACACGCATGCATGTTAATTGTATTATTATGTGGCCATCATATTAATAATGTGTTGTCTTTTCTGATTTCTTTTTTTCTTTCATGCCAAGTGGATTTCGAGTGAAAAAAATTGCGACTCAATCATTCTAGCCTTCACACACTTATCTATTTCTCATAAATCTTTCTCTCTTTTTTTTTGGGAAGTAAATTGAGATACATACACAATTTTTCTCAACCTGTCTTAATTATTTCACAAGCCAATGAAACTATTTTGTGTGTGTTCTTGCACTATCTTCATTTTCTTCTTGATAACTTTTTTTTTTTATTGTTTCATGTGTGTCTTAACTTCGCCTTTTGTCTTAAATGCATTAGAATTCCATTCCGCTTGGTTGGTCACAACACATATCTTTCTCTCTATCAACATTATGGTCAGTTAAGATTCAACAGCTAGCTTTTTTCGTGTCGTCGACGTTGTTGTTCACTTTAACCTGCGTATTGTCTTACTAACTCTGCTGCAGTTATGCTTCAGTGATCAAACAACAAATATTTCTTTCTTTTCTCATTTAAAATGATGTAAGAAAGATAGAAGCATAGAATTTGAAATAATTGCTGTATAAACACATCAAAAAAGCTTCTTTATGAGTTGAATTATTTAATGAGGGCATTTAATGAAAGTAATATCCGTTGTATGATGATATTCGACCATGAAAGATGTCTCTTTGTATTTTATGCGTAGGTGCTACAGCAGAAATTTCTTCATTGATTTTTTAGCAAGAAATTTCATCTGAATTTAAAATTACTTACCAAGTGCTATAAACCCATTAAGCCTTCGGTTTAAAAAATCACGAAGCGCTTCATTGTGTGTTTTTTTTATTCTCTTCTCTGTTTACGATACTTTATTTTCAGAGAATTACTTAAGGCAACTCATTTAAATATTGCAATAATTGAAAATGACGAGAGTTTTGGTGTGAAGAAAAGCGAGAATCAGTGTTTAGTGCTTCACAGTCAAATTTGAATCTTATCGATGGCGTTGCGATTTCATATCATTAATTATAATGAAAAAATTGACCAGTGACGGCATGCAACGGTGAACAAAATTTAATGAAAGGCTTGAAAGTGTGACTTTGGAAATATAACGACACAGGAAGTTAAACTTCAAATGAAATAGGGCCATTTCTCTTTTGAATTAAAGGCACATAAAATATAATTACAAGCACAACTTATAGTTCAAAATAGGGTCGATGATTTATTATTTTCTTTAAGAACTAGTTCATATACTGCTGTGCCATCTAAACAATTAATTTTACATGAACTTTTACGAAATGAAATCAGAAAACTAAAGTTTTTGCTTTTATTCAGTCATTTTGTTTCATTTTCATTCATTGCACAATATCGAAAACAGAAATCAACGATGATGATACTTAGCATTGCAGAGTTGTTAAAAACAGGCAATTTTGTCTGTACTAAATAGCTAACTAGGCAGATTAATTATAACAATCAATATCTAGTCCTAACTAAAGAAATTTGAATAAATTTTGACTAATTAATAAAATAGAGCAGTTTTAAATGTCAAGTTATTAGAATTATAATTGCTATAACAATTTGAATCGCTTATAAGTGTTAGAATTCAAAAATAGCTGTCATTTATATATTTGAATTTCTCTGTACTAAATTCCGTTTTCTTCTGTTTAGTTAAATTTTAACTTTTATTGTGAATAAATCAAAGTAAACATTTTATTTATTTCTGACAGAAATACTTGCGTATTATTTATAAAAATTAACAATAAGTTCTGTCATATCGTATCGACTATAAAAAGTGAGTCCAAGCGCGATTCTAGCTCTTTCTACTCTCAGTCAACAGACTAGAAAAACTATTGTTTTAAAAAGAGTAAAACTCTTTCAGAGTCGAGACTATAAACTTTTCCATTAAACTATTAATAAACTTTGTAAGAACTCCTAAAGAAATTCGTCTTATTTCATCGAGCTGATATTGATTAAGTCGTATTTCAGTCACATTAAAATTTTTGCCTGTACAGGAAAATTGTCTATTTTTAACAACTCTGTTACATTGCAATCTATATAAATGGTCAAATGCATTCTCTTGAAATAAGAACTATGAACTACCAACGCAAATGAAATGAAGAGAAGAGTGTTCAATTCGTTTGTGTTGCTGATTCATAATATTCACATTTTAGCCTGAAGATATAAATCTCTTATTTATGCAGACGATATGCAGCTTTGTGCTAAGAAGAAAATAAATAGATATATATTTCGAGTCAAGTTGAGGCGAAAATTACTGAGATAGATATTGAATAGCGAAGTTCTCATGGAGTCATACAGTATAGAGATATTTTTATCCTTCGTCGATTTCTTTTGTTTTCAATTTCTCTCTTCTTTCTTTAGAGGAGGAGAAGAATGAGAAAAAGAAGATGAGAAAAACATGAAAAAGATTTATTTCTTGATTTGATTGTTTGGCTTTTTCCTTTTCCACTTTTTTACTTCGTCGTTGTCCATCTGAGAGAGCAGCAACAGCAGCAGCAAGTAAACAAGAAGATTCGTGGAACAAATTTCATTGAATTAAGAAACGAATGGCGATTGGAATGAAATATTATACTGCAATCAGAGGTCGGAGCAAATTCCTTTGCAGTGATGCGTTTGGGAAAAAGTTCAATTAAAATTTTATATTTTCTTCTTTATTAAAATTCCAATTAAAAGATATTTATTTGAGTTTATGAATAACAATTTGAAATTCTCACCCTCGTCCTTATTTACTGACTAACAATTCAATTTCATAGAGAATTTACAAAATTTATTGATTTTAAAAATTAATTGCTCTCGATCCCAACATATTGTGTATTAGACATGTTGAATATGTTGTGAACTCTCAATAAAAAGAAAAATATTAAGTGAAACTCAAAAAGTGCTTCAACAGCTACCACTTAATGTGTTAAAAGTCAGCGAAACCTCTTCAATAATGAAAAGTGTCGAAAATGTGATAAAAAAGGGTCAGATAAAAATTTTTTTTCTTCTCTTTAGAACCTAAAACAACATTGAGTGTGTGAGAGAAATAAAAGTTAAAATTGCCCTTAATGAGTTATTGAATGATAAAATAATTTGTCTTGTTTTTTTTATAAAGAAATGATTGCTTTGTTCGAATATTAGACCTTCTAAAGATTTTATCTGTTAATAACTAAATAATAAAGTTATAAATTTCGCTATGGCTTTCATCTCATTTTGTAATCAACAAATCTTTAGTTAAAAAACATTCCTTTGATCCTTTATATTTTTTCTCTCTCGATTAACATGACTGCAGTAAGAAAAAAACTTGTTTAACATCGTCATAAAAAAATAAACTCAATGTGTACATCATAAAAATTTACCTTTAGCTGCACACATATACACACAAGTCAAATATGCGAGAAATTAAGAAGAAGTAAAATAAAGCACAACGTGAAATAGGCAATAAAATCCCTTAACAACTTATTCGCTCGGCACAAAACGCATAAGCATAAAAGCAGTACATACAAATTCTCTTCTCTTATTGCTATTAATCTTTGTTCTCTTTTTCGCTTGAAAAAAATATTACTCATGTGTTGAACGAAAAATTCTAAATTTTCTTCTTTGTTTTATTTTCATTTCAGGTAAAATGCACAAACAATCGATTTTTTATATTCTTCTACACATATTGCATCTTTCATAAGGAATTTACTTAAGATATGTTGACAATATTTTATGTTATGTAACGAACGAACCTGTTTAATCATTCTCTTGCTTGATCACACAATGCATTGGTATGTATACAGAAGAAATTTTTGTGTGTACCAAGTCATGAAAAAGTCAAGTGCAAGTTAAATATTTTTTTTGGAAAAATTTTTTCACATCCATTTTTTGATAGCTCGCTCATAAAAATTGGAATATAGAAGGCAATATAATGTCTGTGAAAAGGATAAAAAGAAAAACTTTTTCATAAAACATAAAAATGAAAATTTCCATATTCTTCATTGTTTTTTTACCTCTGCTATGTAATTTTATATATCGATATAAAAATTCTTTCATTTTCAGGTTACAAACACAGGAAAAATATTTTTCGATTCAAAAATTTAAATTTCAGTTGATTCTTTAATGTTAACAAATTGTGAGCGAGAAGTGAAAATTTCACTTTTTCGAGCCTTTACGGCAGAGCCTAAAGCCAACTAAAAATTTGTACGTAAGTCGACTAAACTTAGACGACTTAACATACAATTTTTAGTCGACTTCGGACTTTGTTTTACGGATCAATTAAAAAACTGATTTTCCGTTAATAAGTTGACTTCGATTATTTATTTAATAATTCAGTTTTAAATTTAGTTATTACATTAAATTCCATATTTTATTTACAAATTTCTTTTTGAACACGTCTTTCATCTATCTCGTATAATTTCAAAAGAATAAGCAACAATTAGAACTGAGCAACTGAGCAATTTAGGCATTAATGTTAAATTTAAATTAGACTGTTAGAAATGGTTTAAAATTAAAGTTTTGTGACACAAAATAATGTTTGAATTTCTTTTTGAATCAAAGAAAACTTGATGATATTTTGTCTTCAGCCCACAAATTATTATTATTCAAAATAAGGAAAAAAGATAAATAGATACTAAGAAATGTTTTTGTTTACAAGAGTTTTTCCTTATATCTCGTGTAAACGAAAAATTATCATCATGAAACAAACTTTTTCCTTTCTTTATCCTTAAGTATTATTATTCCTTACTTACCTAATTTTCATGAAAATTTTTATATTAATGGTGAATGTTCATGATTTTTATTTGCTGCTTGTGCTTGATAAAATTCATATTCAATAAGCCAGATGTTCTTTAGAGAAGAAACCACAGGCAAAAACATTGTTTTTATTATTTTTACTTTGTATTTTCTGTGCTTATTAAAATGAGAAAACATGTAAATGAGTAGAAGATTAAAACTACTTAAAAGCTGTTGCTATCGGTAGAAACAATTAAAAATCTTCTTTAAACAACAATCAAGGTCAAATGTGAACCACTTAGCATACATCGAAATTTAATCATGAAACATTTTAATTAATTTTGCTCCTTGTTTGTTTTAATTTGATTTAGTAAAGTAAAATTGAACACAAAATTAAATTACAAAGATGACTCAATTTCAATTTAATTAAATTTTCTCTTTGTTATACATACAAAATGAGAAGAAATTTTTTTAACTAATAATAGCTAGAATGAAAATCAATTACCTTTGAACAAAGACATTCTAACTTTAAAAATAAAAAACTTTTTCTTTCTTTCATCGTATAAATTAATTTATAGAAATTCTGAATATTGAAAATATACAAAAGATTCTCAAATAGAGAGAGAAAAAAAAATGATGATAAAGAAGACTCGAAGTCATAAGACAAGTGAGGCAATTACATTAGCATTCATGAAGAGAGCAACGAACAATAAAAATGAGATTCTTTTCTTTATTAGACGCTCCCTTCTCATTTATATATGAGTCTTAATCTCTTAATTTCCACCTAGTGCTGCTTCTCATAATAAAACAAATTAATTTAAACCGCAATTTTATATTCTAACGCGCTTTAATCTTATTCATTTCTCTTGTATGAAAAGAAAATTAAAATTAATTTCAATTTTTTTTTGTTAAAGAGAAAAAGAAAATTTTCATCCATTAGTTTAAATCAGCAGCAAGCAGTTCTGTCGAGATTTATTCTACTTTTCTTCTCGACTAATTTTCCATCTTTTTCCTTTTCCGGACCTTTTGGTGAAAAAGATTTTTTTATTTTTCGTTCACTTCCCATAGGGGAAAGAACTTTTGTAAAAGAGCCATGGGCAAAAATCGTTCTTTACAGACAGTTTCTCAACCACAAAACGAATTTATTTTATTTGTGGTTTCATCAAAATAATCGTCTTTAACGCCTCAATGATTTCAATAAAATTCACATTTTCATCATGGCTAATGTCAAATTGAGAAAATCAATTAGATGTTCAAAGTGCGAAGGATATCGAGAATGTTGGATATCAATAATAACGGTCATTTAGTATTTGAATTATATTACTTTAAGATGCGCTTTTCAGTCATTATACTTGATAAAATCAGTTAGTTTTCAAGCAGATCAAATGTGAAACATATTAAATTAGTTTTAATTATTATATAAAGGATTTTTCAATAGGAATTTAAACACTGCAACAGAGAACGATTTTGCAGTTATGAAATTCACAGAAAGAAAGATTCAACACGTTAATTCTTGTTTATTCTAAAGTGACTCATTTAAAGATGACTTTTGGTATTTAAAATTTCCAATTATGTTTAGAAATTGAAGCTAATTTGCTAAGCTAATGAAGCTCTTCATTTATAGAAATCTTTTAAAAAGTGTCGAAGAATATTATAGCTAATAATGATTGTTGAAAGGTCAAGTTATTTTTGAAAAAAAAGTTGATTGAAAAATAAGAAGAATGAAAGCAAAAAGATGTAATTTCATTCTTTACACAACAATTTATCTAATATTTAAGTTGACTTGCTCTCGAATAAGACACAACAAGAAAAAAAGTGAAGAAGAAGGAAAAAGAATTTGAATAAAATATTGAAAGAAAAAAAAAATTCATTAGAAAGCAAAATCGCTGAAAATATAAAAGAACGCGAAAGAGAGAAAGAGAAATCTGAGGATAGTAAGAAGTCCAACTTGCAAATATTGTTTCTTCTTCACATTCCACACAATTTTTTATTTGCTTGATAAAATCGAGCTAATTCTTAATGAATTTCATCAGAGAAATATTTGGTTCTTTTCCTCCTCTTCTTAACTCTTTATAAATTTTATTTGCTAAAAAATAAAATAAAGAATGTGTGAACATGAAGAGGCAAATTGTTGTTAAGGTTATAAAAAATTGAATCTTCTTTTCAACAACTCTCAACTCTTGCTGATTTCATTTCTTGAATTTTCTATCATCGTAAACCATTGCAACAGTGTAAAAGTATTTCACTCTGCTCTGATGGAATTTTTATGACTCTTGTCTTCAAGCATTCAACAAATGTTCAGGTTCTCGAGCATTATCAATAAAATTCCAAATTTTATTATTCTCCTTCTTCTACCATATTTCTTGCGGTTTCATAAACTGCACAGACAAAATTGAATTTCTTTTTTAACCACACATTCAACAGAAAGAATAATTAGTAAAAAATATATTCTTTTCATAAAAATATCATCAATTAATTTACTCAGTCAAAGAGGACAAATAAAAATGCAAATTTGCAATTTTACAAGAAAGGAAATTGCATTTCGCAATAAACTCGCCCACCAGTTTAAATTTCATTGGTAGTGACCATTGCAAACTGTGAGAAATTTTTTTATCATATACAGCATGCCGAAAAGAATTTATTCTTTCCCTTTTTTAAATCTTTTTATGTTCATCTTATTCCATTCCTTTATTTCATTAAAAACAGAAAAAATCCTGTTTGAGCAAGATTTTATTTCTTTTTCTTTTGATACTTGCTTGTGCTTATATCATATTTGTGAGAAAAATTAAGAGAGTGGGAAAAGATATTAAAAGTACACGATCATTAATTGAATGAAGTACTTAAGCGCAGATCAAGGTATATTTTCAAACAATTTTAAAAATAACTGTCAAATTAAATTTAAAATTAAAATCTTAGTAGACGAAAATAAAACTTTTTGTTTACATTTTTTGCAATATGAAAATTTTAATTTGTGTTTTGATTTGAATATTACAATCAGTGACAGCTTTCTAACTATGCGTTATTATATTGACTCGAAAGAATATATCAAAAGTAAATAACAGTAAGTCTCTAGCTGTTGTAATTTTCGAGATCTCAAAGTGAATGCATAAATTGCAGTTTCTATAACAAAAAGGCGCATGAAAATAAAAGGTAGATAATTAAAGCATTTAACATAGGATGATTATGAGGAAATACATACATAAACGATTGCAATAACCTCTCTGTTGGATAAAAAAGTTTAAGCTGATTTGAATGAAACTACAAACAACTGAACCTTTCATGTCCAAACTTTTTTCGAGATCCTTTCACATTACTACATGCTTCATGTCTCGGGTCAAATTTAATCATCCGAAAAATGTTTCAATTAAATCCTTAAAGGTTTGCTCACATGAGAACAATTTTAAAGCTACCAATAAATCTATCCTGGAATATTCACAAAAAAAGTAAAAGAATAAAGGTAAAGCATGTGCAAGAAAATCCTCTAGTGATCAGAATTTCAATGATATGTTCTTTCTCTTTCTTTCTCTCACTCATTCGCAGTGGGAACTTAAAAGATAGGCACTAAAATGTAAATATTGTTTTAACAAGGACTTGATGGTTTCTAAATGTTTGCTGATCCGCATTTGAGCCTCTCTTTTTCTTCTTTCATCTCCTCACATTCTATTCTCTGCAAATAATACTGCCTTACGTTTGTTTGTTTTTGTAACAACAATTTCTCTCATTTAGACATAGAGTGAGAGTGAGGTTTGTAGGTAAAATTCAAAATTGTAAATCTCAAAATGTCAAATTAAAATTTTTCATCCGAATTTGTTTCCTTTCATAAGAAGATTTTCTCTTTTCTTTCTTCATTTTTGTTCCATTTTGTTTGCCACAAAATTTAATAAACATAAACTAGAGTAAGGTTAAGTGATATATTCTTGTTGAAACTGATGAATGATAAGAATATTTATTCATGATTGTATTTTAATGGTGGGAGGCATTATTTGAAATGTACATGTCAAGTATCATATAACCAAATGTTTATAGATATACACACACTTGCTCATTTGCATAATTCTTCATGTCATTTGGGTTTTTTTGGTTGGATTAAGGCTTTTGCTAGAATTCACAAATTAATTTTTTTTTTTGCATTGCTCATGCTGTGTAGGATGCGGACTCATATGAGTTAACATAAAAAATGTGTCATAATTTCATGGCAGGTGCTGAGACGAGAAGAGAGAAAAAAACATTGACCCATCAGCATCATTAAATATTCGTATGCAGGAGCTTCATAAGGATGAGAAAGCTTCTTAATTCAATTCAAAAAATAAATCTTTTCGGCAAAACATCAAAGAAGCATTTTAATAAAAGATTTTTATCATCTCACATATTTTTTTGCGCCATCAAAAAGTTATATTTTTTATTTTAACATCAACGATATTTTATTTTTAAATATTTTAATTTTATGCAAAATAATATTTTTGTCGTCGTATAAGAAGGAAAAAAAGAAGTCTCGAATCTCCTTTGTCGGATGCCTTTTAGGATGCCAAAGTAGTTAATTGCGTTAATAGATGCTTTTTTTAAATTTAAATTTTATCATTAATTAATTCATTAACTTTTGGACTATTGCGCAATTTTTACCATAACGGTCAATTAGTTTTTAATTGATACTTACATTGTAATCGTCTTCAAACAAGAATTCATCGCATAAAATAAATTTTTAATTATCAGTTTGCAATTTATCTTTCTCTTTATCTTCATCTTAATAAATTTATTAATGGCAATTTTATCCTAATAAAAAAGTTAATTAAAAATTCATTTTCAAATGGTACTTTTAACACACTGCATATCTATTCTATTCATTTTGTCGGCATTTTAGTCTCTTCACAAAAACAGATGAAAAAAAAAATCTCGAGAGAAGCCAACAAAATGGCATTTAAATAAATATTAATTTTTTTTGTCTTTTTCTCTCTCTCTCTTCCTCTCTCTGTCTTGCGACTTGGATGAACGTTCGTCCACACTCAATTAACATATCAAATGGCTCCATAATCTGCATCAAATCATCTCATCTCATTTTGAACTTGGAGCTGAAATTTATACGCTCTCTCTCGCGCAGTCAAAAAGACCTTTAGTTCTTTATCTTTTTTAATTTCTACGTCTCATTTTATATTAATGCCATTTGTTATTAATGCGCTTCTCGAACAACAACAAAAATCAATCAATAGATTCAAACACAGAGTTTTGGACTTGGTTGCTGTGATGATAAGAAATTAAAAACAGAAAAAACAGTTTGCCAAATAATTAATTTAAGCTGATTAAGTGTAAATATACATTGACAGACAAATACACTAGTCAGCTTTTTACGTTTGCTAAATTATGACCTTTTGTTTTCTTTTTATGTCAATGTTTCAAAAAAAAAAGGATGAAATTTTTTCACTCAATTGCTTTTTAGAATAAATTTGCTCAAAAGTTTTCAAAATATTCAATTAATATAGTTAATTGATGTTTGAAACTACCAACTGAAACTAATTACTGTATGTGATATGTATTTAAAATTTTATTTTTAATGTTTCAATGGTCAACACATAAATTTGAGTATTTTAATGCTCAGCATTAAGTTTTTTGTGTTTGTGCTCAGCACTAAGTGTTAGAGTGTTTAATGCTCAGCACTGTGATTGAGTGTTTCGATGCTCATTTCTAAGTGTTTGAGTTTATCAATATATAAAACTAAATGTTTGATTGTTCCAACGTTAAGCATTAGATTTTGAAGTTTTAATTGCAAACCACTTGTTTGATTATATGACATAAGTTTATCATAAATTAATTTTAGAGAAAAAAAAGGTATTTTAAATTCTTAAATTTTGAAAAATTTAGTCCCATATTTCAATTACCGCATACTTCTGATGTTTATGCATATTCTAGAGAAAATTAATTCTCCAACAGCCTTTTTTTATGTTTACAAAAATACTTTATCTCGAGTAAAAAAAGGCTTTTAGCTTAATGAAAAAACTTCACTCTTCTCATACTCTACAATTTCTGTCCTTAAGTTTCTCATTAAAATGTCATTCACAGCAAAGCGCCTTATGCCAAAGTTCAGAAAGAAGGAAATGTTGATGACAATCATGATGATGAGAAAAGTAAATAGAGTTGATGATGTCTGTATCACACTTCTTACTCTTTACTTACCTAAACATTATTCCTGATTTTCGAAATTAAAAAATATTTTATGCAACATTTGATAAAAGACGAACTCTTCACATTTTTAATTTAATTGTTGTGACATAAGTGAGAGAGATTTTTCATTTCGTATTACAACGATAAGAAAAATGTGTTGTACGTCGACAGTGACGAATGATGTATATGTATGTCTGTCTTATATATTTCCTTTTGCAACTTTTGTCTCTCTCTCTCTAACGGAAATTAAATTCCTACTTCTGAGACAGCAGTTTCTCAGAAAAATGAATGAAAATTTAATTTTTGTATTTTCATCAAAGTTAAAGCATTTATTTTCGTGCTCGAACTGTTACTATAGTAACTCACGCTACAGTAAATTTTCATTTTGATTCGCAAAAGCAAAGAATTTTTCATACTGCCTGATGTTAGCAGGTGAAAATATAAAGACATGGGCCTTGAAGAAACCGTTTTCAATTTTTTATTTTGAGCCGTCAAAAATGCAATTTGATCACGTCCCATGAGCTTTCTTTTTTTTTTACAACAACATAACTTACACATGCTCAGATAAAAAAAATTTGTTACTTCCGATGATTGTTTGTAATTTGATAAATACCATCCTCTCTTCTACTAGAGCGACAGTGAAGGATAATAAGTAATGCTGGCAAGATGTCTATTCAAATTGATTTCTAATGTCCTGTCTCCTCCCACACTCGAATCGCTTGCTGACTGGCATATGGTGAAACTGCTGAATAAACAATCTTTCTCTACTTCTTCAGATGCTCAAGCAAGCCCTTCAATTTATCAATGCCATTCATCCGATTAGAAGAAAAAAAGTTGAATAGTGTGAAATGAATGAGCAATGTGCTGTTCCGGATATGAAAAATCTCAAATTTCCATGAAAAATCATCTTTGAGATCAAGAGTTTATATAACACACTAAGTGAATCAATTTTGCCTTCAAAAATAGATTTTTTTCTCATCAGCAATGTTTTATCGCGAAACACAATAGCGTCATTTTACAAAGAAATAAGAATGATGGAGAAAAGTGCAAACCATTAGGCATTTGACCCAAATTATTCATCAAATTGAATTTTTGCAGGAGCCTGATGCTACTGCTTTAAGAGCAATCATACATGAAAAATTGAATACTTTAATTCTTGAAGATTTGAAAAATAAGATTCAATTTTTGAAGCAGAGTTGTAAAAGTAGAAACTATTTAGTAAATTTTGGCTTCTTTCTATAGTAGAATTTTAAAAAAGTAACCAATATATACTGCCTTATATTCTGAGTAAATATACGAATAATGTATATCTCTTTGTATATTTCTTTATTTACACAATATACAATAATTTACAATAAATAATCAAAAAGAGAGATCCTATTTCTAAAGAATATAAAGTAAAGTCAATTCAAATGTAATAATATATAAATAATTCATACTTAATCGTGGAGAACACAGAAATATATCTGGTCTCTTTGAAGATTAGAGTGGAAAAGGAAATAAGTGAGCAACATTTTTGACTGAGCAATACTTCGGCCTTAACGAATTATCTTAGGTGACCACAGGCTACAGTATCCATTTGACTACAGTAGATTTTAACTACTGGCTACGGGACAAGTAATTTAACAACTCTGTTTTGAAGCATTTAATCTTTTAAATTTGAGTCCTCTTTTTTCTTTTTCGCAACATTGAACTTAAGGTCATAAATCACTAATGCATTTTTAGCTTCCTCTTCAACATTGATTTGCTACATTAGTTATTTGATTTAAAAAGTAGGAGGAATAAGCATTGTTTTGAGTTTGCTTGCATTTTATATTTTTTACTTTAACTTCCGTTCCGTTGATTAAATAAATTTATTTTATATATAAAAGAAAATAATGTTGTTGTATTGAAGGAATAAAGGAAGAATAAAAGCAATGTAATAATAACGATTATTGATCACAGAACGAGTGGAATTAAATTGATGGAAGCAACCATGCTCTCGCTTCTTGCTTTTTTTGAACGAATAAAGGGAGAAAAGAAATTTTCTTTTTTTCCATTTCATTTCATTACTTTTCATGTGGTTAATGGAATGAGAAACAGAACGTAATATGCAATTAATTTGCCTTGGAGTTTCCGCTTCACAACCACATTTCTCAATTTTACTTTTTTTATATACATTCTGAATGTGCAACATGTTCTTCCAATAAAACATTTTTTACTCGCTGCTGCTGATGATGATGATGGTGTGAGAGTAAAACAATTAAAATTAAATTAAATCATAGTCTATGTTACTTCCATAGACCATTCCTGAAGGCGCGCACATATATTTATGTCTGTGAGTCATTCACAGTCAATTAAATTGTATAGCTGTCGGTGTGACATCCTCACTATACTATAGCGCAAGTGATGATTGTTATTATGAATGTCAGACGTGATGGGCGATAGCAATAAAAACTTCAACCGAAAACATCGTCATCATATTTCGTGTGTCTCATGGAGTTAATTAAATTCTTCTACCTCTTCTTCCTCTTCATATTTTTTACTTCTTTTCTATTCACTCGTGTCTGATTAAACAACACAAAAACATTTTGAAAGACAAAATCGAGTGAGATGAAGATATTTAATGAATTTATCGATTATTATTGTTGAACACGAGAGTAAAAGTGAGACAACAACAGCAAAGACTTTAAAGAACACATTTGAAGATTCGAAGATATTGATATTCATCTAATGTAACACATTTTAAATTTCAAGCGTGGGTTGTTCTTTAGTAAATGAGTCAAAGAAGTGATTTTCACATTGACACCGCTGATTGATGTTAAAGATGATGAATTAGCTGCAAATTAAAGCAAGAAGAAAAATAACCTTTGATGTTTTACATTATAAAGTATCAAAGTTGCAAGAACATTGACCACTTTTGACCTTACTTGCTTCTAAATGGAGAAAGAAAAGAATTTTCAATTCGCTATACTTACAAAATAGGCATATGAATACAATCTGATGTATGAATGATATTTTGTGATGATGAGACGAGGCAGATGGTCAATAAATTTACATTAAGTAATGGTTATGATGTCAATAGCATAACGTAGCATCAAACTATATAAAACAGCGTGACTAGAATGAATGTAACTAGTTGATGCGAGCAAATAACAACCTAAAGATGTTATTATTAGTACTTTCAAGTTTCTATCTTATTTCTTATTTGGAATCAATAGGTAGAACTATGTGGCTTTAGTAAGAAATTGATGATAACAAGTCTCTGTGCCATTATGGTAATAAGCAAGAAAAGTTTCAGAAGTTGTAAAAACTTTTGCAACAAGTTTCTTTATTTTGTGATTTTTATCAGTCTTGTTTTTTTGCTTACCAGGTGCACCGTTGTAAAAGGCACTCATTAAATTCACTTTATGCAGCATAAAATCTGTTTAAAATCTTGCTTTAAAAAGGATTAATTCAAGACAGAGAGTTGTAGGATGAAAAAATTTATAATTAATGACGAAGGCGGGTTACTTGCTTGACAAATTCATTTGTGTTTAATAATTTCTTCGAAAATTATTTTAATTTAAAGGACGAAGAAACTTTTTCGAGCATGTAATTTGATCTTTGCGTGCCTTTCGTTCGAAAGTTTAATTAGATTTTGTCTATAAAATATGTCTTTGACGGGGTATGGAATTTATTCTGTGTATCTACCAAACAAATAATGAAATGAGAAAAGGCGAGCAAGAGAGTATGATAATATTGAGAAGATTCAGTTGTAAGAGAAGACCGGTCATTCAAGATTCAGTTTCTCGTGTTACATTGTCAATGTGAGCGAGTGTATGTGAGCTAGAATGTGAATGTATTCATGTATACTATGGAAATAATATTTTTATGTACTCTGCAAGTTTACTACAATGCACTGTTTGCTGCTTCATGCTTACTGTTGTCCTCATAAATTATTTTTTTCCTCTCTTTCTGCTTTTGGTAAAAAACAAGAAGAAAGTGCTTTTGCATGTCTTATCGCATTTAAAGAGTACAACGATTTAATAATATATGTATGTAACGGCTTATATTCACCTCAACTCTTTAATAATAAATATTGTCGATAATTATGTTCTTACTGCTGGAAAATGTCAATTGAAGCAATTAAAATTTAAATTATGCAATTTGCATAATAAAAACAGTTCAATCAAACAGCACTGCTGTGCTTTTTATCTTAAAAGAATTTAATTATAAATAAGAAGGAAAATTTAACATGTTTGTTCAATTAAATAAAACTTTTCATTGCATTTTGTGGTCAACAGCATAAAGCTAAAATGAAATATTTTTCAATGATTCACGATTCCAGCGAGTGAGTGAGTGAGAAAAGGAAGGAAAGAAGAATTTCTTACATTTCTTTTCTTGCTTGCGCATTTTGCTCGCTTTTTTTGTGTGCACGCGGGGCCAAACATTGGAATGTGGTTGAGCAACTTTTGAGTCGTGGGATTTTTTTCATCTGCATTAAATTCACTCTCATTGCGATAAATGTAATATTTATGCACATTTCTTTTGTTCAATTGTAGTAATGCAATGTAGAGCAGCAGCAGAAAGGAAAAATGATGATTATTATTAGATTATATACAAATGATGATGATGATGATGGTGCACGAGTATAAAATTATGATGATAACAAATTGTTTATCTAATGGAAACAAATAACATTAATTTAATCTTCTCAATTCGTTTTGTTCTTTCTTTTTTGTCAATTTCATGATAAGGAAATTGAATGACAATCGATTTTTCCTAACATATTTTCTATCACAAGATTAGCGAGAAGGATTTATTCAATTTTATTTGATATAATATTTAGGTTGACAACAATCCATTTTTTCGGTAGTTGAAAATAAAATTATTTTATTTTGCAAAAAAGCTTAGGGGATTAACAATTTTAACGAAAAGAAGCAAAAAATTGACGAAAAAGAAGCAAAAAGGAAATGATGCAAAAAAAGTTTTTCTAAAATTTCTAATTTCTCTTATATTTGACAAGAAAAACTTCTTATTTCACTAAAAAATATTAATTAAAAACAATACTTACTTGTATTTACTATTATAGAAGCTTAAAATTTCATATGAAAAAATTTTAAATCGAAAATTTTGTTTGTAAACAATGACAAGAAAACTTCTGTCATTAGAGTTGTTTTCCCCTTGAAAAAGCCTTTAAATTCAATCATTGACTACTAAAATATTAAATTTTTACAAACCTAAATGAATGAGTAAATTAAAATTTAACCACAAAAAGCAATTTATTTTGTGCAGATTCAATTCATTGAAAAAAAAAGCAAAGGGTGGAGAATGAAAAGAACAAAAATCACAGGAAAAATTCTTTTAATTGATTCAATTAAGTGCAATCTTCCTTTTCGAGAGCATTGTTGTTTCATTGTTGAATAAATATGAGAGAAGGGACTGCTGCTGCTTCTGCTCTTTGATGTAATATGAGATTTCATTATTTTGATGAAATACACATTCAGAAAATTTGTTTTTATGGCGTGGCATGTCATGCAAAAGGAAACAACATGAAACAAGAAGAAGAGCATCATCTCCTTTTGTTTGGTGGCTTACCTTTTTTTCCCATTCACATTTGTAAACAAAAGAGAACTCGAACATATATAATAAAAATTCCCTACTGGAATGTGTCGTTTCATTAGCTCGATAGTAATATTTGCGAACATTAGAAGCCTAATGAGAAGCATAACGCTAGTGCTATGGCTAAAAGGGAACATTATTGAATCAATGTTATGGAAAAGTATCAGATTACAGATTACCGTCTACTTCCTTAACATACATAAATTTTCTCATATACCTTCCTATCTTCATCTCGCCACACTATAACTGCCGCCGTTTATGTTCAAACATTCGGTAAGCGCAGACGTTATATCGATGGGAATATTCATTAGGAGGTAATTTAGTTAACGCGTAAATCGATTTTGCCGCAAAATATTTTATATCAAACTATCAAAGCTCAAATGTCTGCTGCACTGCATGCATGCAAAATTTAGTGAAATTTGATATATTAAGATTCTAATGATGATTTTTCTAATTTCAATTAGCAGAAAAAGAAGACGATAAAACAAACTACAAGAAAGATAGAAGAAAGAGGAAGCTTTTGTTAAGGCATTTAAGTAATTGTTTAATATTAGAATTTATGGCACGATTTTTTCATAATGTGTACATACATGAATTCTATTCAAATTATAGCAACAACAACAATATACTTTTTATAATGATGATTTTCTCATCACACATATGAATAGTGAAATGATTTATCAAACACATGCAATACAGTCCTCTTCATCTTCACCGTCTCTCACTCACTTTTTTTTTGCTCGCCAACATTTTATTTCAATTGGCTTTGAGGCGCTCATATATGAAAAACCTTACAAATATGAATACATTGCTTTTCTGAATGAAAGAATCTTTTTTTTTTTTTTACGATTCTTTGGTGCTCAACGTAGTCTTTTATATTTCATTTTCAACATATTTCTTCAAAGAGCATCCATTATTATGATGATTTTCTCTTGCTGTTCCTTTTATTGTTTGTATCATATGGAGGCAACAAAAAAAGCACATTTGAAAAGCCAAATATACCCCAAAAAGAAAAAACACATATTGTTCACTTGTACACACTCTATTTTGAGATTCTATATTAAATCAAATCACAAAAGATATTTTTATTAGCTTGCATGTTGCGAAATATTCATATTTATTTACTCTTATCAAAATATATTTTGCAAATAAATTCTCATTAATTTGTTTAAACACCACCAAAAAAACTTCCTCTGGCAATCTAAAAATAAATGCTCTTGTGTACCGTTTAAATAGCCCTAATAAAAATTTATGTTTCATCCGAAAGCATTGAAGAAGAACGAACTCGTTTACATTCCAGCACATAAAAATTTGCAACGACTTTTTCAGTGAAGTAGTGTGAGAAGTTTTTTTTGTGTGCATATTAGCACATAGTTGTTTGCCAGTGAGAGCACTAAGACACCATGCGTTTAAATATTGATTTGCTTTGAATTTGCAAACTGACTGGTTAACCCTGAATTTAATGATTATCCGAGAATAGAGAGAGACACACACACAGGACGAAGAACTCATAAAATTCGTGGTCCATCAATGGTTTAAATGTTCTCTCGCTCGCAAAAAGAATATTTTTAAGCAACAACACGCAAAAGCTAAAACGAATAAATGTTTTTTTTTTTTATTTTCGGTTGCTTTACATATATGTGTAAAGACAGAGAGAAAGAGATAATGATGTCTTTTAAAATGTTCACCAATATATAATGAATATAGTCTTTTTTTGAGAGAGCTAGAAAATCCATTTTAACAGCGATAAAATAAGACTTTTTTATTGCGATATTATGCAAATTAATTAATAAATAAATTTTTATCGAGTTGAAATTTCGATTGGTACGACGATAAGTATTGATGTATTTTCTGTGTTTTGTTTTTATTTCTCTTTTTTGGCTATTCTCGGTAAAATCATCATTATATATAGTTGATTAATGTCTGTAACTACTAGTTGTTCAGCACTTAGTGTTTTTTTGTTGTTCAATGCTCAACACTAAATGTTGAGTGTTTTAGTGCTCAACACAAAATGTTTTGTGCTCAGCACTAAATGTTTGAGTTTTTACAAATATTTTAACAAAAAGAAACGCAAAATGATCCGAATGTGCTAGTAAGCAATATTTGACTGTTGTTGAAATAGCCAAATGGGTGCGAAAAAGTTAAATTATATCGAAACTATGGACTTATATTTTTACGACTTACTTAATTCTCAGGAACTGTCTAGTAGAGCTGGAAATATTGCAATACAATAGAAACATTATACCTGAGACACAAACAATTGTGTCATATTGATAATTGAATGAACTATTCGTCGAACTTCTTTTTTAGCATCCTTTCTTATTGCACACAACAGTAGGGATAAGATAAATGTACAAAAGCCTCCATTCACAGGTTTTTTTTTTCTCGTGTAAAAACTGAGCATCACAATGGACATATAAAGGAAACAATAATTCTTTATAATATGAAAGAATTTTTCCTCTTTTTTACTGTATTAAAAGAATGAAGAGCAAAAGAGAATAAGAGAAATATTTTGCAGAACAATACATAAATTATTTACTTGTACATGATGCTCCTTTTTTTAACTTTCTCTCTCGCTTATTAAGTATTTCATTTTCTCTTATCTTTATAAGATGAGTCCAGTTCAGCATCTTTAATATACAATCAAATAAACGAATAGTGTGTGCAGAGTGAGGCAGGAATAATGCATATTTATTTAATGCCATTATTCATCATCATTCACACTCATATGCCGCATCATTATATACTGTGAAACGAGTAAAAAAGAAATATTTTTTTTATTGCAACAATGTATATTTTGTGACGCTTGACTTGCGATCCATGCAGCTGATGAGGAAAAAGAGGATGACGAATTGCGAAGGATATTTAAGAGGAATTAGGATTCTTTTGTCGATTGCAAAATAAAAGAAATTTCTTCCGCACATTTAGCTACTTCTTCTTCTTCTCCATTTTTTCATATCTTCTCTTTGATGGTGGTCTCTTGTGATCAAGATCCATTAAAATTCTTTCTCGTTGATTCTATATTGTTCCATCAATTAAGCGTGAAATATTAAAATATTATCTCACCTCTTCATTCTCCGTGCACATGATTTACGACTTCCTAGCAATGATAATTCTCATTTTTGAGTTGTTTTTTTATGGACTATCCAGTCTCTGCATGTTGTGTGGTATATAAAAAAACTATCATTTCATGCCACTGAATGGCGTGACAATTATTCTGCAGCAATTTCACAGTATCTAATTATCACGCAAGTTGCTCATAATATATCACATCACATGCAAACATAACCAATGCTGCTGCTGCTGCTGCTGAATGATTAAGAAAAAGTGTTGAAAGATATTTGTCAACCTCCTTTCTACTCCTCCTTTCATCATACAGTTGAATGAAGATGAGACAAATAAATTATTTATATTTTGTAACTCTTTCACTTCTCTTGAAATTAATGCTCTTTTTTCTACTACGAGTGAATGAGTAAGAATCATTTCTGTCATGACATCATGTGGTTTCAATTTCATGATATTCGCTCTGAAATAAATTTCATTCTTATATATTTTTTGAGATAGTTTACAGATGGAATTTCTTCGTCTTCTACTTCTTCTTTGCTCTTGACGAAATTAATGATGTTTCAATTTCAAAACTTTTTTAAATTGATTGGGAGAAAATTTTCTCTCGTATAACAAGCTTGTAAAAACTTAATTAGCAAAATCGAAAAATTGTTACAATTCTAACTATTACTTTTGCACGTTTCTTTCTCTATGCATTTCATATATTGAATATACACATAAAAAGCGAATATACGATAATGATGGTGAAAAAGGTTAAATGGCTTTCATACCTGATTATTATTGTGTCTTTTCACAGCCTCCTCACGACGACCTTACATGCCACTTTTCCAATGTTGTTGTTGTGTGAATCTCATAACTACTAACGTGTGGCTTTATGCAGCTCAGAACAGAAAAAAAGAGCATATTAAAACCTAAACATAGAGTAGATCTCGAATTCTTTCATTTCTTTACCTGTCTCAATGCATGACTTCATCAAAAATATCTTTGTTTATAAAATTCTTTTGCTTTCTTCTTTTCTTCATTTCTGTCTTGGTTGGTCCATCAATATTTCAACAAATCACGATGAAATGAAATCGCTTCTATCGAATCATCATATTTCCAATGAACAACAATAAGAGAGACTCGAAAGAAAATATTTTCTACCACCAAATCGATTTGAAAATATTCGTCTCTCCTTCACTCTCATATGATGGCTATTAAAAAATTATAGAATAAATCTATTTTGTGTGGTAATATCTGTGATTAATAGATATTATTTCTCGAGTCAGAAGAACATCGCAATAGAATGAAGAAGAAACAAAATCGAATTAAATTATAAGGTACACACAAGGTGAAGAAAATTTATGTTATTTTGTAATCTCCTGTAGGCAGTAAAAGAAACTTCTTCTTCTTCTTCTTTTTAATTCAATGTCAATTAAGATGCACATACATACACTGATCTAATCAGCACGATGCCTAAAGGATGAGAAAAAGGTGTTTAGTCACTTTCATTCATAAAAAGAAAATTTAAATTAGAATTTGTGGGAGTACTCACTCATTCAGTCCATTAATTTTATTTTGAAGGATGGGAAGTTAACTTGACGAATTTTAAAAATTTGTTTAATGGATGCCAAAGTTATGACTCAAAGAATTTTTATGTATCTTAAAGTGTATCATGTATCCTTGTGTTTCGACATCAAGCAATTAAGAAGAGGAATGCTTTCAAAAAAAAGTCCATCTAAACGTCCACACAAATAAAATTTCATGTATGCCATACAATAAAATGGATTGATTATATCTCAATTAATCCATCAATCATGCAATGTTTTGCTAGAACATTTTTCTTCTTTTATTCTATTCTTCTCTTCATGCTTACTTTCATTATTCTCAAATGGCATTAAATTATAATTAAACGCCTTTAAATGGGAAACTATTATTAGAAAAATCGTGACATATCTCTAATTGTCGATTTACAAATACTAATTACATTGTATATGACATCTATTAGTAAACACACCTTTTAATTAGCCACAATGCATTAACGCCTTTTATTAAAGTGCCCATATTTGTTCTTCATTAACGACAATAGAGAATATGGCGGGATCAGCTGACTTGACTAATTCCCACGATGTCACAAAACCACCATAGCGGTGAAGAAAGAAGAAAAGAATAAAACATTTTTCTAGATTAATTGCCACATTATATGTGTACATACAGACATTAAATAGCAATAAGCCATAGATAGATGAGATATGAGATGGATACATACTTCAAGTGAATGTAAAGTGCTTTTTTTAGTAGTAAAGAGTAGAAGCATGACCCGAGCATCTCGAGAAAATGATATTAAATACAAAATCAAACGAGTATCGACGTACTTAGTGCGTCTTTGGAATTCATTAAATTAATTTCTATTTCTGTAAAAATAACGGTTGATTTGAATTTGAATTAAAAGAAATGACGCGAAAATCTTAGTAGTCAAAGAAATAAATTTTTGTTTACATTTTGAACTTTTGATTCGCAATTTCTCGAATTCTGCAATTACTGATAGATTTCTAGCTAGGCACAAATCAACACACAAAATGAGAAGTTTTAAGATTTATTAGTTTTTGAGATTTCGAATCGACCAGTATACAGCCAGCCAAAGTGAATTTATAAGCTACATTTTCTATATAAAAATAAAAAGTCTTCATCATGCTCATCCTAAAAGATTCTCTCCTCACTTTCTTCTCTGGAATGAAAAATAATTGTTTTGTAAATTGTAATGAAAGAAAATGATCTTTTTTTAACACAACGTAAGTCCACGAGAATTATTTCTTTTTTCCTTCAAAAGATAACAATGAGTCAGCAGCATCATATTACACACTAAAAGAAAAGAAATGACGAAGAAAGAAAGATAGAAGCGTGAAGAGAGTAAGTAAATGTATGTGTGTCTGCACAATCGATAGACGTAAATGGTGTAAATGGCTTGAAGATATCTTCTCTCTCTCCACAATATTATTAACAATCAATGTTAGTCAATTGTTTAATTTTATTTTCATTCCTCTTCTTCTTCCATCATCATCATCATCTTTCCACTTCTTTATCTTCTTCAATAATTTAATTCACGCTCTTCACTCGTTCTTTATCGCGATATTAAACGCCTTAAGTGCCTCAATTTTTTCTTCTCTTTCTTTCTTTTTCGTTTCATTCAAAATTGCTGCTAATATTTAGTTGAATATTCTGTTTAAACATTTAATGCAATTGTTACATCCCCAATGGCTAAATTTGAATAATTATTTTATGAAGTGAATATTAATTAAAATTTATGGGTTTATAATCAATTGGCTTGTGTCATTTTTTACTTCTCATTCTTTCCTTTTGTGCTTACTCATCTACAATCCGTTTATCATTCTTACAAGTTTTCTGCAATATAAAAAGTTGCTACATTTTCTTTGTGCTTCTATATATTTTTTTGTAACCCATTAGGGAAAAATTGATCAATCAACGTAAAGTGAAATGACTTCTGAGCGATTCTCAAATATTCTTTTTGATTCATATTTTCTGAGAATCGAAATTTCTCATAAACTTAAAGTTCATTCTTACTGCAAAAGATCTTAAAAGACGTATTTTCAGCTACAGTTTCACATTTAATCATCAAATTGATAATAGAGTGACTAATTTGCTAAAAATCTTGATTCTCAAAGCGTTGGTTACTAACTTAGTTTAAGGATCAAAATATCACAAAAACTACAAGCTCACTCATCATAATTTCGGTATTAGATGCTTGCAATTTTTCATAAAGTTTCAGACTGTGCAAGAGTTTTGCAAATGAAGCTGACAATTTATCAGAAAATCGACTTTTGTTGAAATTTTTCAATGTAAGTAATGAAAGCAACAGTTGATTTTGTCAAATGTAAACAAAAATGTTTTTCATAAAATATCAAATTTAAAGCCATTTATACTAGTCATATTTGACTTAAAAATGAAGAAAAGGATGGCAATTTATATATAATATGTTTACAAATACAGAAAACAAAGAGAATTTAAGAAATTTACGAAACAAAAATTTGATTTTAGCGCCCTCTATATTTGAAATATTCAACATATTTTGAGAATCGCTCTTCTACCCTCTGCTAAAATTCTCACAAATAATTTTCATATCTGAATGAGAGAGAAAAAAAATTTTATTATTCCCTATGAAAAATATTAAATTGCAGGCTGCTAGTGAACTGTTAAGCGCCGCAGTCACTGTCAGAACTTTTCTCCACGCATATTTTAAGCGTGAGGAAGCATAGTGAGCTAAAATAATAAAAACAAAATTGTATAAATTTGTGCCTCACACTTGTGAAAAAAAAAAAAATATTCGATTGCCCCCTGTGGATATCAAAAACACAGCAGTATGCGAAGTATTTAGTGTGTATAATCAAAAATGCTTTGATTATTCTTTCCTCTCTCGCTCTCTCTTAATTTTTATTTGCAACAATATTTTAAGTTATAGTACGCATGAAGGCATGATTTCTATATCTGGTTTTAAGTTATTTAAATTTTATTGATGAAGTGAAATAGTGAGGAAATTTATCAATATCCTCAACGAATTCAGCAAATATAATCAACAGCGTGTAGATTCATATAAAGAAAAGAGTTGTGAAAATCGTTTATTTATTTGGATTGCTCATCTTTGCGAGAGTTAGTCCGAAAGAGAGAAGAAATCACGTTGCTAGAAAAATTACTTTTTTTGAATAGAGCGAGGAGGAAAAAAAATATTTAAAAATTCCATTAATAGAGAAAAAAGAAGAAGTAGATGGCAACGATGATGATGATGAAGAATTATTTGGGAATTTAAGTATTTAGTTGTTGATTGTGAGCAGTGGTGGCATGCCGAGCATTACGAATCGGTGGCTGGATTTATGGTGTGTGTTGTTCGTTGATTGTTTTCGGTATGAAAAGTGTCTATAAAATGTTTTCTTGATAAATTGCTCTTAAAGAGACACATTTCTTCTTTTTTCTACATTCATTCGTCTTCTTACCAATACGAAAGAGAAGAAAAAGAAAGGGTAAAAAGTCCTCAAACATATCATTCATGTGGAAAATAACAAATTCATTATCGATCACTTTCAGACGCATTCAATTTTCTCATAAAAGGAACCACTTTACGAGTTAAAATCCCGCAATCAAGTGAACATGTTTTTCGAATTTTCTTATTCTTATACATCCTTTTCTTAGTCCCATTTATTTTGAGTTAACATTGATTGATCGACACTCAATGTTAAAGAAGAGTTTAAGGTAGTAAAAAGAAGGGCTAAAAAATGATATCTACAAATGAATGATGGAAGGTAAAATAATTAATGAATGAATATTGAAAAAAATTCCTTTTTTATTAAATTCAAAACATTACTTGCTCATTGAATAGATGAGCTCTCTTTTTGCTAACTTATATGTAGTTTATAAATAAGCCAATTAACTTAAAAGTTAAATTTTCTTTTCTCTGCTTCATAAAATACCTTTTTCAAAGGAATTCACATAATCGCAAGCATAAAAATTTCGTTTTCATAGCAAATTAGATTCGCTGTTTTAATCTAAACATACATACTGGCATTATTGCGCAAATACTTTTTTAACTTGAAGATATATAGAGAGTAAGAGAAGAGAGCGAAAATAAACAAATAATTATCATTATTTTGGGTACCTAGTTGAAGAAGAAAGTGTGATGAGCAATATCAGCATTCACATTCACGAAAGAAATGAATGAGAAGTTTTTTATTTCTAAAAATATCATTCTTTTACTAATATTTGGAAATCATCAAGTCATTACTAAGTCAATCAGGGGTAGTGGGTAATAAAGATTTTTTTTTCTACAAAAATAACATCCCATAAATTTATGAATGAGCTTTAAGCATCGATTATGTATATCTCCTGGATTTTCGTGCAAATTTGCCACGTTCATATGCCGAAAAATTGGAAGCAAGTGAGCGAAAAAGAGCACGAGAAAAAATTAATTTGTAATGTAAACAGCAATTTAAAATTCGGGCATATCCACAGTTTAAAAAAATTTTCTTTAGCATATAAATTTCATTCAAACTCTACATCATTTATGTGAAAAAAGAGAAGGTCCTTGAACTTTTATTTGACCTATCAAAACTATTCATTGTTAATTAAATCGTTTGTTTAAAATTCAATTTTCAATTTGAGATTGAAAAATCTAAAATTTTTTCTCGTTTGCATTAAACTGAAAATTCATCTTGTTTCAACATAAAACGAAGAAAATTTAAATTTAGTTTATTTTTCATTCATTCATGCATTCTTTCATGAAATAAATATTTTATTTTACGTAAATTGAAGAAAATAAAGAAATCATCTTTTAAGCAAGAAATTGAAATATCTCATTGTTATATTTTTATTATATTTCTTGCGGAAAACGAATGGGTAAGAATAAAAAGAATTCGACAAGAGAGAAAAGTGAAGACTTGCATATTTTTTAAAGAAGAAAAATTTGAAAAAAAGTGAAATTTTGAAACTCGCAGCGAAAAAGTTTACAGAAATAGCATTTAGCGAACACGAGTATGAAATATGATAAGCATAATATATGTCTATGCGTAACTTTTTCTAACTACATATAAAGTTAGATAAACATTTTTTTCCTAGACAGATATAAAACAGTTTAAGTCAAATTATGTTTACGTAATAATTAAGTCTCAGAAAAAAAAAATTATTTTCAATGAATATTCACACACAGATGATGATGATGTGAATTTGAAATTTATGATTTATTTAAAGAGAAAAATTTTCATGCCTGAAAATTTTGCAAAAAAGAACTATTCTTGTTTCTTTCTTTAATAGAATTTTCTGCTATACTGCTTTCACTTTTTATATAGTACAAACAGGAAAAAGAAAATTCTATTAAAAATCTATTGAGTTTATGATTTATGTTAATGTCTTTTTCTCATCCTCATACTCACTTTGTATATATTTATGTTGATGAGTTTTTAGCATTGTAAACTTAAACTTCCTTCAATAAACTCATGTAAGCATGTAGTTATCTTCTTTGATGTGCTTCTTATTGTGATTTACAGTCACTGAATGCGGAAAATTAGATTCTAATAAAATGAGTGAGAATTGATTGATTGCAGACTCAAAAGTTCATTGCACAACTCTTTTTTTTTATTTAATCGTCTAGACTGTCGCATTTTAACTATCTATCACATACAGTAAATTTGCATACTGTCGCCTGTTGCGTGACAACTTTGATTAACTTTCTGTTGCTGCTCTGATACAGTTTTTATTTGATTTATGTGAAAAATGATTGAATGAGATTTAAAATTTAATTAAAATGAAAGAGAAAGATAGTGATAGTCAATCAAGAAAAGTTCTTATTGATTTTATTGGTTGATAGACGAGACAAAACTCAATTAAATGTTTATGTGATGTTTTTAAATTTTAAAGTTTTTTTCTCAGATTTTCTATTCATTCATACATTTTGCTCTAATCTCACTAAATTACAAAATATGGGCATGAACACAACACATGTAAATTATTATTCTTGCGACTCGCGTTTACTCTACTCATGCTTGCTATTCAAATGCGTGCTGTACAAGTGTCGCACGGGAATGGAAATTTAAAACTCTTTTTTTTCTGTTTTTGTGAAGGCTGTAAAATTTATCATTCTTACGCGGTCCCCACCAATTTATTTTACAAAATATCAAGAAATAAAAGTTGAAAGCGAGTGAAAGAAAGAACCAAAAAAAATGCGATATGAGAAGTTGAAAATAAATATTTAATGAGTTACGATACAGGCAAGAAGAGTGAAAAACGAAATATAATGAAGAAGAGTTGAACGCTGGCAATATATTCGAGAAATAGGTGTGGAATGAATGTAAACGCAAAGAATATTATTTTCCTTCTATCCTCCTGAAAAAGAGAAGCCGCAATTGTGTGTGATGATCATCGGTAAAGTTAACTTCTACTTCTTTATGCTTACTCGTCGCTGCTTGCTTGTTCGCTCGTGTGTGAGTCAACACTTTGGTAATAAAAAATTAAATGTTTTCTTCTCTCTCTGTTGCTGTTGTTTATCTACATTGTTGCACGACACTTAATGAGATTGCATTCATTAAATATTTACTTCTGCAATTGTAAATTATCAACCTAGCAAGTAGCAAAAGAAGCTTTTCATTTAGTTTAATCTTTCCGCTCTCTCTTATCAACATCAAAGAAATTTTTTATAACGACTTTCTTTTTATGTCACAATCAAAGCGGTAGCTTTGAAAGGAGCAAACAAGTGAAAGAGATGCAATTTGTGTATATGAACAGATATCAAAAGAAGGGAAAAGCACAATTAACACCGACATGATGTGAATAATTGTTTACAGAAGATTTAATCTCAAAACATTCCACACATTGTGTACACTCTTTTTCTATTTCTTTTTATCATATTAAATTCATGACTTCTCACGGGAATAAATCAAAGACTTTACACTATAATGCGAAATGCAATGAAAATTTTAATTTAATTTTTCTTATTGATTTCTTTTTACAGATGCAAAGCTAAGATACTGTGATATGCCATCATCATCAAGCTCGTGTTGTAGCAGTAGTATAGAGCAAAGATTATCATATAATGCAAAGACAGCTATGGAAAAAGTTACACGCGACTCGATTTATAAAATGTCATCGACTCTTCAAACTCGCGCACAAAAATTCAATGGTAAGTTGACGATAAAATTCTTCCTAATTGAAAATCATCGTATATAGAGAAAATTGAATGAATGAATGAGAAATTAGATCAAACAGTTATTTATGAGTCAATTCTAATAGCAACAATTAAGATTAACATACGATGACCGTTAAAAAACATAAAGTAGGGCCTGCGTCTGCGACTTTAAATGAAACAGATTGCACATTTTCTTTAACATTATGTATGTATACATATTCAGTAGAAAATTTATTTTTTCCTCTCTCTCTTTTTCATTCTTAAACGATTCAGTCCATTAAATGCGTATTTCAAAAGAATTTTATATTTAAAAAAGAAGAGCAGCAGCAGCATTCACCTTATAATTAACAAATAAAAAAAGACGGTTAAAGAAAATGAAAAATCGCCTAGATCATGATAATTAATTAATAGTAAAGAATGTGAGAGAAGTATGGAATGAAAAAAATAGCTTTATATGTCTTCGAACGTCATACACACGCACGCATACGTTTATGGATGGAAGAGATTTAGATTCTATTATAGACTTAAGTATTTAATAATAAAAAGTCTTACTAGCAGGAAAAAAAGAAGAAAAGAAAGAATAAAAAGTGCTCTAAAATCATTCTTTGTCGAATAGCAATAACAAAGCTATTTCGGCTTATTTTTCTTGTTTTTTATTAACATCATTTTCCGTTATATATCAATGCTGTTTTATGCAACAGTGAAACAAATAGATAAGATACAAAATTTAACATTTGATTGAAAATTAAGTCATGTTTCAACAATTCTTTGCTTATCAAACATTTCTTCTTTACTTTCTACACGAACATATGGCGCTAAAATATTTAATGCACATTTCAGAGTCAAATGTAAACATACATACATGTATTTGAATTGATTCTTTTTTCATTCCTTCAAATTGTGTCGTATGCTTATCAATATTTGAAAAATCAACTGGTTGTGCGATGGAATAAAAATATATACAAATATAAAAAGAAAACAAGCTCTCAACATTTCATTGATCTCGTTTACTTTCAAGAATAAATTGTGACATGTCATAAATCTTATTACTTATAACAGATTGAAAGACTTGAATATCATATATGATAATCTTTTCTTGTATCATTGCATTTTATTGAAATGCAGGTGAAGTCATTATTCGTGGGCAGATTAGACATAATCTTACATTTTTCTTTAGACAATATATTTATTATTCTTGGAAAATGTGATTATAATTAACAGTCAATGATATACAGTAGCACAAGTTGATATCGAATTTGATTTAAATTTATAATGAATAGAGTATACAGTTAGTTTTTTCATTGCATGGTTTTTGCATTTTAACAGTAAATTCATTAATGCTCTTCCGTCGCCAGTTGTCAGCTTTATTTGTTTTTTTCTACCAAAAAAAGAAATCTTTTTATTTTTCTTTTACTCACTCAATGACTGCTGCTGATTGCTGTTGATTAAGAAATGGAAGATTTTTCACTCGCTTTTTTACAATGAAAACATATGTACAAGGCATTGTGTAAACATACATGAACACAAAAAAATAGAGAAGTGAAGGAATGTTTACTTATAATTTTTTTTTACTTCTTCACTTCATTCTTCTTGACTTGCACAACAACAAACTTGCTTGCTTAGTGATAGAACAGTAAATATAAGAAATAAATAGTTTTAAAAAAAGAAAGAAATTTTTCCACTAAAAGGAAGTTGTGAAGATCTTCCAATTGTTCTAAAAGGCAAAGGATACATTCATTCAATTTTGCGGAAGTTGAGTTGAAAGAAATTCTTTCTCATATATAGAACTGCCGACATTTAAAGCAAAAAAAAAAGAATGTTAGATCTCAAGTGCTGTGGGAAATTTATCGTTGTCTCACGACGCCAATGAAATTTGTAGCAATTTTAGTTAAAAAATTTTCAGGCGAAAAAGAACGATACTCTTCGGTAGAGAAGAAAGAATTCCGTTAGTAATTTTCTCTCATTCTCTCTCTGTCTCACTAAAAAGTGTACCTGCAATTTAATTGACTATAAAAAGCATCATTACCTTTTATAGCAGTAGCGCATAATATACACAAAAAGTCGAGAGAGAGAGAGAGAAAAAGAGTTAAATACTTCTACATGCATGTTAAACTCATCGAGAATGGAATTTTAAAATACTGCCGCGTGATGTTCATGAAGTTAAAGGAGAAAAGAATTTTTTTTCTCTTCTCATTTCTTTCTTGTTAAATAAACAAATAGGTTAGTGCACTATTTAGTTGGAGTTAATTTCTATTTTTTCCTTCCTTAAACAATAGTCATAATAATAATATAAAATAAAATGTGTGGAGGGTCTGCAAAATGAGAGATTCATTTCTTTTTCTCGTAACAAAAGTTTCATCTTTCTGTTTTTTACTCATTTACTTGCCCTTTCAAGTAGAATAAAAGAAAAAAGGAAATTTCAAAAATATTCTTATGAAGCAACATTAAAGTAAACTCAAATAATTCAAGTCAAATATTTACAGTCTATGAGGTGGAGAAAGAGTGAACTTTTTACCCAATATATTAATATTAACTTGGAGTTGCTCTCTTGTAGGCGATGAAAGATAAAAGACCAGGCATACAGGAAGCCTAAGAGAATTTAAGATTTAAATTTTTTTCTCTTGCTTTTTTTTTATTCATATTTAAACACCTCTTGTTGTCTGCTTAATGCTTATCAATATGCGCTCATCATTCCGTAAAGTCGTTATAGCATGATAGAGAATCACAAACTGCCGATGTGTGTATAATACCATTCACAGTATTGCCATCGTCCATCGTTCCATAGAAATGAACAAGGCAAGTTGAGCATTAAAGAAATTTAATTCAAACACATAAATCTATGATTCATGGAGTTTTTGGTAAACATTTTTTTTTGCACAATGTCACTTCATTCACGTCCATTTATTTCTTAGTTTAATGCTCTACAAGTATATTCTTGTTTGCGAAAAAAAAGAAATAATTCATGAGAAAAGTGATGATAGAACAAACAGCAGTTATTGAGAAGTGTTAACATTCATGATAGAGATCTCAAGAGCGTCCATTCACTCTCTCATAATGACTCTAATTCTGTCACGCATGATTCATGTATTTCGGAATGAGTTGATTGGATTTATTTTAATCAATTTCATTATGGTTGTATGAATAGTATGACATTTTGAAATTGGTGACTGTGGGATTTTATTAGGAAATAGAAACAAAGAGATTTTGTAATTAAAATCAGTATTGAAATTCATCAAAACTAAGTAGACAAAGAAATATATTTTCAAATATTATGAATATTTTTATTATTATTCATAAATAATGAAAAATTATTTGATTAAGAATAAGAATCATTAGAGCTGTCAAAGAGATTTGAAATGCACAAAATTCACCGGAACTAATAGAAAACTATTCATATTATTCTATTTTATTTCATGATTGGACGCACAAATTTATTAAGAGTGACGCTTCAAAAACAAAATCATAATGTGGAAGAGAAAATTCTTTATTAAGATTATGTGGGATTATGAATGGAGGATTAGTTCTGTTCTTCAATACCTTAATTGATATATACATTTCCTTAACTTCAATTTATAACTGTCATTTTAATTTTAAAAAATTGAAAAAATTAACATAAAGGTCTACTGTGATTTATGATAGATTAGGAAAAGTTAGTTCATTAATCGTGTTCATTTACTTCTAAATGCAACATCTTGACTTTTCTTTATTTGATTTCAGAATTAACTCTTGAATATTTTTTTTCTAGCATCATTTTCATTACATCATGCAGCAGATGAAACAAACAATAAACTCTCGTTGTTTATAATGAAAATA
>JACWBX010001469.1:48482-69836 GCA_014622435.1 Polypedilum pembai
ATGAGAAAAGTGATGATAGAACAAACAGCAGTGATTGAGAAGTGTTAACATTCAATGATAGAGATCTCAAGAGCGTCCATTCACTCTCTCATAATGACTCGAATTCTGTCACGCATGATTCATGTATTTCGGAATGAGTTGATTGGATTTATTTTAATCAATTTCATTATGGTTGTATGAATAGTATGACATTTTGAAATTGGTGACTGTGGGATTTTATTAGGAAATAGAAACAAAGAGGAGATTTTGTAATTACATTCAGTATTGAAATTTGAAAATCATAGAGCAATTCTCTAACAACTGCTAAGTAATCTGCTACCAATCGATACTAATCACTAAGCAGTATGTATTGTAACGTTTATTCTGAATTTTTTGATGCTCAACATTTGTGTTTGAGTGTTTTAGTGCTCAGCACTTAGCGCTTGAATGTTTAAATGCTCAGCACTAAATTTTGCTGAACATTCTATTTGAGTTTTACAAAGCTAAGCCTTGGACTTTAATAGAATACTAAGTAGGCAAAGAAAAATTTTTCAAACATTACAAATATTCATAAAGAATGAATATTTATTTGATGAAAAAATAAGAATCATTAGAGCTGTCAAAGAGATTTGAAATGCACAAAAATCACCGGAACTAATAGAAAACTATTCATATTATTCTATTTTATTTCATGATTGGACGCACAAATTTATTAAGAGTGACGCTTCAAAAACAGAATCATAATGTGGAAGAGAGAATTCTTTATTAAGCTTATGTGGGATTATGAATGGAGGATTAATTCTGTTCTTCAATACCTTAATTGATATATACATATTTCTTTAACTTCAATTTATAACTGTCATTTTAATTTTAAAAAATTGAAAAGATTAACATAAAGGTCTACTGTGATTTATGATAGATTAGTAAAGTTAGTTCATTAATCGAGTTCATTTACTTCTAAATGCAACATCTTGACTTTTTTTTATTTGATTTCAGAATTAACTCTTGAATATTTTTTTTCTAGCATCATTTTCATTACATCATGCAGCAGATGAAACAGACAATAAACTCTCGTTGTTTATAATGAAAATAATTGTTATTCACTCTCTCGCGCACTTTAACGTCTTTATTTGCACATTAAATGTCTCAATATCATCGCTGTCAGCTTACTAAAATTGCATTCTCTCTCAACAATAATTTGTTAAATCTACACACAATAAAGGCAACACTTCTGTGTTCGCGGCAGTTAAACAAATCTCTTTATTTAACTAAATGATGATGATAAGTGGAATTTAAAGAATAATATACGAGAGCATACAAACACACAAAAATGATCTTAATAAATAAAGGCGATTAGCAAGTTGAAGGCTAATGGACATCACAAAAATGTAACTCGATATTTTTTGTTTCATTCTTTTTCTGCAATGTTCAGTCAAACCGAGCGCCAAATTTAATTAACACTTTGTTGCCGCTCATTTCTTATCTGTCTATCTTTATTTTTTTATTTTTCAAAGAACTTCCTTCAATATTTGCTGTCTACAGCGATCACACGTATAATTTATTTAACTTGACTTCAAAAAATACAGGTATATGTTTGTCTCGTATGCGAAAGAATAAAAAATGAATAAAGATTCGTATCGAATGAGAAAAATATTTCTGTCACAGTCCGTAGTGCTCTGCATTCTTTGTGTAAGCCTTCATTGATTTGATTAATTTCTTTACTTTGTGTTTTTGACTTGATTATGGTCGATCCTTTTCTGTTCATTTTTGACTCATTTCATCTTTCTACTCTCTTCATCGGGAGCTGCTCATCGAAAAGTATAATTTATTATTATTTGTTGTATACCTACAGCCTTTTATTCTTTAACTCTTTTTTGTTTCAATAATATCTCATCTCTTTCTCATCGCATTAATGCCTCGACTGCTGTTACTCAACTTTTTTCGGGGTGATCGTGTCTATCAAAATGCTGCATTTCATTCATCTTATTCTTTCATTCTTACAAGCAGACGATGAATGTACTTTAAGTATCAGGATTTAAAATCAACAAATAATATCATTTATTAGCATTTTTTGCGAAGGCAAGAGATATTAGCATTTTATTACTTGCGTAGGATTGCATTTTTTATAACAAGCTGCAATTAAATGCGATTTTCTTGATCTCATAAATTTATTGAAATGGTAAAAATCGTGGGTATATGATGACAATTATGAGAGTTTCTTGTCTCAGGTTGAATAAAATAATGTAAATAAACTAGAAAAATTGTCTTCATGATGAAATTGAATCAGTGGTCTAAGCTCTTAGCTAAATTTACATGAGTATTAAATATCAAAAAGGTGTTAACACTATCTATGCATGATTGAAGCGTGATAAAATGTTTTACATTGAAAAAATTTTTAGTGCATTTTGGATAGAAAATGCAACTTATAACTTTACTTTGACTGGCTGGCTGTTTGACAGCTTGGAAATCTCAAAAATTGTAAAAGCTAAAAACTTTTTTATCTCCCATTTGTGTTTTTATCTAGTTATTATGAGGAAATATAGCACTGATTATTGTCAAATATGCGCGTAATATACTTCGATCTAAAGCGGATATTTTTCCATTTATTTAATAAATATTGTAGATTTTTTGCTTTGTTTATTCAAAAACATCACGTCAAAATATAATAAAAATTTTCAATGCCAAATGTTACTTGACTTGTGATTACTTTAGTATACAATGTGTCTATATATTCCTTCATAAATAAAACTTCATTCATCCCATATGTGAATATTACGCATCAAGTGTAACTCACATTAAATGCCAATTGCTTCCTTCCAGAGTTCAAAGTCGATTAAATTTAGTCGACTTAGCATACAAATTTTTGGTCGACTTAAGGCTCTGCTTCTTTTGCTTGATAATAGTAGAATTAAAGACTTTTGATAATTCAACAAATGAATTAATTATTTTCGATCTAGCATGCAAGTGGAAGTCTCGTAATTAAGAACAAAAAAGGCATTACATAGGAAGAAATGAAAAGTAAAGGAATTAATGTTGCTATTAATTAAGAATAATTTTCTCACTTTTATGTTAAAAATGAAAGCTTAATAGTTGACTGTGATTGACATTCCATCATGAAATGCTAAGAGTCAAAAGGACTCAATTGCTCAATTATTTCAGCTTCATTCATTCACACGTAATGTTGAACATTAAAATAGTTCAAATACTCATGCATGAGAAGAATTTTATATGTGCTCAAAAGCAATAAAGATCAATCATGACAAGAAATTTAAATTTATTATACGATAAGCAAAAAAACTAGAGGAGAACTATCAATTTTTAAGGTAAGACGATGGCGCCTTTAAATTTTTATCGCTGCTTCTTATTCGTCTTCCTGAATTCTAGTTTCTTTTTTATATTTGATATTATGAAACAACATGCGCTAAGTAAATATATATTCAAACTGTAACGTGTTGATATCAAATATTCTTAAAATGAACTTTTTGTCGGCAACTTCAATTATGAAAAGATCAACGAAGAATATTATACATGATGTTGAAGAATCTTTTCTTTTTTATAATGGACAAGGACAAGTGGCGTCCTCGTTTTTGATATTCAGCTGCATGCAAATTACTTTGACAGATTTTATGCGATAAAAAAATAAAAATAATGGTGATGATAATACTAAACGATTTCTAGCGAGATATTTATTCTCTCTGGTGCTATATTGTTGTTGTTATGGAATTTAAATGTTCTCATCAGAAATTTATATTCAGCATCATTATTAACTCAATGACGAAAGAACTTTAAAATTAGTAAAGTGGCGTTAGCAAGTAAACGAAAGAGATTTAGTGAAAAATCAGTTATGGCGCTATTTGCACCTCACTCATTCATTTACTTTCATAGTGGATCACGAGCGAGACGAATTGAACTTATTGAGGCAATTTTAAAATCCGCTACACTGGCATGAGATTGTATGTCTACAAATAATTGCTATTTAATTGATTCTTTTAAATAAAGTGCCTTCAATTTTCTCGTATAAACATAAATATAAATCATGATTCATGAAATTTCATTTGTATCAGAAGATACGAGGTGCGAGAGTTAATATCATGTCAATCACTGTAAAATTGCAGTGGTAAAGAAGATTTAGTTGGATTTAATCAATTTCTTTGCGAGAAACTTGCGGTTTTTGTATTGGAATATGAACTTTTTCATACAGATTAAAATGATTAAAATAAAGCTCTTAAATCTTATTCATAAAAAGAAAAACATTTTACCATTACTTTAACTTGACAAAATATCATAATTTCATAATGCAATGCAATACCAAATTTATGATGAATTTAATATCATGTCTAACATTTCAAAGAAAATGCTTAAAAACATTATTCAATTAAAACTCATATTCTGTCAAAAGGATATTAAATTTATTCACACATGCACAATGTGAAATAAAAAATTCTCATTTAACACATATTTAGCACAACAATTTCCTCGACGGTGTGTGAAAATGGAATGTTATGACTGAGGGAAAAAAATTCTTTTTATTATTCATACCAACAATAAGCATGCTGCATATGAGCAATAAAAATCAAAAGAATGTGTATATGTTGAAAAATATTAATTTTTATATTTCTTTCATCATTTCAGAACTTTTTAAGACACTCTTGCAGCAGTCTAAGGAAGGTTTTCATCAGATGTTTAAACAAACATATGGCGTAATCTACGAACAAAACTCGTACGTGTTCAATGACTTATTTACGATGCTCGAGGGCTATTTTATGCGAGGCAAGCTCGATCTTACTGAAACTATGGATAAATTCTTCAATCAACTTTATCAAAAAATGTTCACCGTCATCAATCGGCAGTATGAATTTAACGATGAGTAAGTGTCAATACATATTGATTTTAACACCTCTCTTATCGCGAGACTCTAACAAAAAATACACGAGAAATTACACACATGTGTGTTGAAAATGAGCAAGCGATTGAAGCATGTAATTAATTGGTTAATGAGCCAGAAAAGTTGAAATCTCTTTTTTTTTATCAGTGTTTTTTCTCCTTCTTCATTATATATGGCATTTCACACTGATTGCAGCAAGTGAAATTGTTATTTTTACGAGAATGAAAGATAAACACTTTATTGATGAGAACGCCAGTCATTCGTTCACTGTTATCAACGATCGAACACAATTTGTGCTACTGACATTCACATATCAATCAGCAAAATAAAAGTCACTTACCTGCTCATTCAATGACACAATCGTCATCATTCATATCATACTATGCTTGCTTGTTGGTTCCCTTGTTTTGAGTGACAGTAACTTGTTGGTTCCCTTGTTTTGAGTGACATTTCAAATTTTAATTTAAGATAATAAACCTAATTTTGGGACATTTTGTTTATATTTTTCACAAACTCAATTTTTCATCTAATATATGAATCGTAAATATTAACTACTTATCAGATTCATTATTTATCACTGAATATATTACACATATTTTTTTCACTATGATTTTGCTTATTTTATTAAAATTTTCAAGATTTTTGAAATCGAAATATTTCTGGATGTTTTTGAATCAGTTTCATGCATTAATTTTTATCTCAAATAACCAATTTCACAATCTAAATTGATGACTCATAAGCACTGAAACGTTTTAAAAACTCTTTACTATATATTTATTGAACTATTATCACTTAATCAATCATAAAAGCCAATTTAATTTTTTGTCTTTTTTGCTATAATTATTTTCGAAAATTTCGAAAACTGAAAATTTTTTCGAAAAAGGTTGTGAAAAGATTTGAAATTAAAATTATAACGGTCAAAATCATGAATGAAACTACTTAAGTATAGATCATAAAGAAAAGCTATAGCTTTATTATAAATTCTCATCTTGAAAATAACTCATGCAATGAAGGAAATTTTTGACATTTTATGCTTAAAAAATTGAAAAGTGTCCCAAAATTAGGTTCATTACCCTATTCAATGTTTCGTACAAGTAAAAATGCGAGAATTTAATCATTTTAAGTTTCCTTTTTCAAAATCCTTTCACATACAAATAGAAGAAAAATTATTTTTTGCAAAAAGAAAGAATTTCCTTTTATCGCTCCACGTGTGACTAAACATTGAATAAATTTGCCATAAATCTCCATTCTTTCTTTTGGTACGCATATGAATCACTCGATTGGAATTTCGCGGATTTAGGATCTGAGAAGAAAATGAAAAAACATGATGAAATCAGCACTTAGTTAGTAACCTACACAAGGCTTTAAAAAAAATATATTGAATTTTTGAATGAATGATGATTTATTAGACCGACATGCAAATTTCTCTAAAATTTATTATTAATAATTTATTTCAGATATTTGGCATGTGTTAGCGAGTATATGAAAGAGCTAAAACCATTTGGTGATGTTCCTGATAAGCTTTCTGTTCAAGTCAAACGTTCGTTTGTTGCAACAAGAACTTTTGTTCAAGCCCTCACAGCAGCAGCTGAAATTGCCAAAAATATGATGAATTTACGCCCCATTAATGAATGTACAGCAGCTCTTACAAAAATGTCATCATGTGGCGCTTGTATGGGCTACTCTGAAAAACCTTGTGAACTTTACTGTGTCAGTGTCATGAAACAATGTCTTCATCAATATTCAGAGCTTGGCGTTGAGTGGGATAATTTTGTTGTACAAATGGAAAAAGTTTCAGATCGTCTTCTGGGTCCATTCAATATTGTCATGGTCGTTGAGCCGATAAATATTAAAATTTCCGAAGCAATCATGAATTTCCAGGTAATTTTCTTTAAATTCTTATAATAAATAATGTGACATGAATTGATGTAATTTTTCTTTTACTTAATGATCAATAGGAATCAGGTGGAGACATTAGCAAAAGAATTTATTCAGGCTGTGGAACTCCAAAACTTCAAGGCAGACAACGTCGTGCCATTCCATTATTTAATACAAATGCAGATTTATTTATAGACGATGAGGATGATGAAAGTCGAAATGAACGTGTGAAACGAACAGCAGATCCTGGCAACCAAGAAAATCGTAACAGTAGAAATCAGGAGATAAATGTCAAACCCATTAGTTTTTCACGAAACGACTATCAAGGAAATCGCGGTGGCAGCAATAGTAATGGAAATAATCGCGGAAGAAACGGAAACTCAAATAGAAACAATCAACGCGGAGGTAATTATATGAATGGAAAATCAGATAGTCGTGAATCAGCACTCGATAAGCTTGTGAAAGAAATTCGACAAAAAGTCAAGGATACAAAAACATTTTGGACTAATTTACCATATGCAGCATGCAATAATGATGATGATTTTGCACCAACTGGAAACAATGACAACTGCTGGAATGGTCAATCAATCAATAGGTAAGTTTATTCTTTTACATAATGACTAAGATTTGTTGATCTAATAAATTTTCACTTGTCACAGATATGTTCCATCAAATAAAGCACTTGATACAACAACTAAGCAATCACAATCACAGATTGTAGCACATCAGTTATTTATTCTGAAAACGACAATCAATCATTTGAAGAATGCATATAATGGCAATGATGTTGAATGGCCGGATAGTGGTAAGAGAAATATTCATTTGAAAATTGAGGAAATGCAAGTTAATAAAAAATTGTTATTTTCCGCAGATGACGGCTCTGATGAATCTGAATCAGAATCAGGTAGTGGCTCTGGTAGTGGAATTGATGATGATAATGATGAAGAGGGTTCTGGTGAGTTAAAAAAATGCAAAATTATATCAATTTTGAAAATAACAAAATTATTATTTAATCCAGGCATGAGCAAAAGTTATCCAGAACATCCTGAACAACCAATCACACCACCTTATAATCCAATCGATACATCATCTGAAATTGATAATAATCGAATTGATGGCGATCAGA
This sequence comes from Polypedilum pembai, assembly GCA_014622435.1. NCBI lineage: Eukaryota > Metazoa > Arthropoda > Insecta > Diptera > Chironomidae > Polypedilum > Polypedilum pembai. The sequence goes on from JACWBX010001469.1 coordinate 56,351, forward strand.
GTAGTGCTGAAATCGATCCAGACATCACGCGGGAAACAGAAGATGAGTTGTCACATAAATCAAGTGCAACATCGACGTGGAAGACGAAACGACTTATTCTCACGTATTTCTTGCCATTAGTGATTTCATGGTTTGGTGGCTGCATAAGCAGCGCTGTCTCTGAATTGCTGTGATTTTTAAAAATATTTTTTATAAATTTTAATTTCAATTGTAAAATAATTATTTGACGCATGATAGTGTCAATAAAGAGAGGAAGAATAAGAAGAAGCAGCGAATGGCGATGGATGAGTGAGCGCTTGACTGACGAAAATAATAATTTATGATCATAAATTAATTAAATAACTTTAAATGTGAAAATGATGATAATGAACTTGAATAAGTGGAAGAAGAAAGAGTTTTATTTTATATTTTCATAACAAGAAAACTAATTTAATTTAATCTTGAGCGAGGAAAAGTGTGTGCTAGTAATGATGATTTAAAATTGTTTTTATTGTATTAATTATAATTTTTTAGTACTGAATGAATTTTAAAGATATGAGCAAGAAAGTGTCTAAAACACTTTTCTTTGTATTGTATGATTGTTGTAGAATATTTTAATCAATTTAATGTAGGAAACTTTTAAAATCATATAAAAAATTGACAAAATTAATGATCGTCTTAATTGTCTAATTGTTTTTAAGTTTTATATAAAGTTAATAAATTAAAGAATGAGGAAGATGTGAACGATGAGAGAGAAATATCATGAGAAAATGAATACAGACTGTGAGGAAAATGTCTTTTTTCCTTAATATTAGTTGCGATTAGTTATGATCATGATAAAGAGAGCCTAGAGAAATTTTCTAAAGTAAATTTTTAATACACAGATAATAGTGCCAGAACAATTGTAAAATGTAAAGAAATTTATTCAGTGAAACTCTTCCTTGCGCATTCTCTCGCTTTCTCAAAACTAGCTAACTTCAGGAGTCTCAAAATATTTAATCATATCTCAAGATAGACAACTAAACTTAATAACAAGAAATAATAGAATATTTTAAATTTGAATTTTTAAAAACCGTTACAAAATTTCTTTTATGTTATGAATTTCTAACTAATTTTTATTTCTTATCTAATTGTGAAAATATGCTGAGTCATATAAAGCACAAAAAGTGAATTTCTTTAATTTTTATATTCAAATAAAGCAGTTTTAGAGGATTTCGGAACATTTTTAAGTTGCAATTCCCCTGTAATTTGAATTTTAACGGTTAAATCACAGATTGAAATATTCTATTATTTCTTTGTTCTATCTTCTTTTACCTTTGATGTATACAGGGAAAATTTTTCTTTCTTTTATTTTCATCCTTGTATAGTGTTGTTTTAAATTCTTTTTTTTCTTTTTAGTAAATCATAATGAAAATATTTTTAATTTATAAAATAAATTTCGTTCGGTATACGAAACTGCTCAAATCGCGAATGAATTTCAAGAGCTCTTGAAGTTTCTTCAATTAGTAAATTGAAATTGCTGTAAAATATAAAAAAACTAATAGGAGAAATGAGCACTTGTATAAATACATAGAGTGCTAATTAAGTCATTTGGCATTTAAATATACCTAATAAAACAAGTTTGGCAAACCAAAAAACAAAATAATAATTTTTACAGCAAATATTTTTTATTTTTCTGGAAACGACATTTTTTTTATTTCTTTATTTTTTGTACATATTAAATGAAGAGAAAAATTTATAAAATAATAAAAATTTGAAAAGAAATAAAAAGAAGAAAATTGCATAAAAATATGAATAAGAATGTTTTTCTATATGAATTTCTTTCAGGGAAGGCATACACGTGGCTGATAAAAAAATTCAATGACATTATGTAAAAAAATTAAAATGTCCTAACAATAGTGTGTGTCTACACAGAGAGAAAAATATAGTTTTTATTTCACATTCTTCACACTTTGAATGTACTTACATTTACAAATTTTATCATGTACTTGTTTTTTGGATGGAACATATTAAAATTCATGTATATCAAATTGTAAAACTTTTTTTTGCTAAATGCATAAGAAATTTTCTTTTTTGAGCAAAAATTGCACCTTGATGACTTTTTTCTTAATCATAGATATCTTAGAATGCTCCTTCATCATTACTGAACTCTTCAGCAATATTTGGGAAACTTCTAGTTTTCAGAAACACATATACAATTATGACTCCTACGATGGCAATTAATGTTGGTAACACGACAGTTTTAATTTGTTGCTGCATTTTTTCATTTTCTTTTCGCATTTCCTGTTTTTCTTTGCGTGACATTTTGTCTTTTGCATTAATGTTTCTTGAGCGACCCATGTTGATATATTCTACACTAAATTGTTAATGTGATGAGTTGGCCACTACAATAAAATTTTATATTTAATCAACAGGTAATTGCCGAAATTAAATTATTATCATTAATCTTTTAAAATTTATAACAAATTTTATTTAAATTTTTAATACACATGTCTAAATACATTTTTTGAGTCTTACCTTATTTATAAAGTTCTTCTTTATAAAAGAAATTTTTAAAAACACGAAAATAAAACAAAAACGAAAGATTTTTTTTCAGGGCTTTCGAATTACAATTAATATTTAAAATATATTTGACGGTTACAATTTAGTTTGAGATCGATTTTAGAACATATTTCGACTTTTGTTTATGTTCTAAAAATTTCTTTTTTTAAATTTTAAATTTACAAGAATTAAAATTTATTACAGCTTTATTAGTTTACAGAATCATTAATTATTATGGTAAATAAATTCTTTTTTCTTAATTATTTTATATAATATTCTTTACTTTCTATCTATAAACATTTATGAATTTCATAATCTGTATTTTCCACATTTTTAGACTGGAGGGCTTATTTTAGCTGGTTTAACAGCAGCTGCAGTTGGATTTGGTGGACGATATTTGCTTCGACAGATGCCCAATGCTACACAGAAAGTGGCTGACGCAGTGAGAAATCTCCCAAAATTTGATTCTGATTCATTAGCAAATTCTAAATACTATCGTGGTGGATTTGAGCCAAAAATGAGTAAAAGGGAAGCAGCATTGATATTAGGTGTGAGTCCTTCAGCTTCAAAAACTAAAATCAAAGATGCACATAAAAAAATCATGCTACTCAATCATCCAGACAGAGGTGGAAGCCCTTATGTTGCTGCGAAAATTAACGAAGCAAAGGACTTATTAGACAGCACAACAAAATAAATCAAATATGTAGATAAATATTCAATAAAAATATTAAGCAATTGTACATGAAACTGTGCTTTTATTAAGTTATCAACAAAGTAACCATTGAAATTCAAAAATTTAGTATAAAATCAAGGCTTGAGAGCTTTTTTTAATTTCAATGTTAGGATCAGAAAATAAATTTCATTGTATTCGAATAAAGTTGTATAAAACAGAAATTACCATATTATTCTCTCAATTAATTTAAATATGCTTAATTAAAGCTTTCTGTTTGATAATTTAAATTTCATTTTTTGAAATTTTTGATCAAGTTATTTCACCTTGTTTTACAATCTAATAATTTTATACACAAATTGAAAAATGTATAGTGATGAAAGTGAAATAGTTGAAGGATTCATTTGTCCTATTTGTAAAAGTGATGAAAAGAATATAGAAGTTTTGCTGAAGCATTTTGATGAGCAACATTCCGAAGAAAAAGACTTGATTTCAACTTTTCGTGATGTTTTTAAAATTGCAAAAAAGAAAATTCTTAATTTTGATGAAAAGAACTTTGAAAATACTCTCAAAATTAGTAAATCAATACTATCATCAAATCCATTCCAAGAATATGATTACGTAGATGAAACTCAAGAAATCGGTTTGTTGACAAATCATTTCGAGTATTTTAAAGCAATAAGGAATCCGAGAATTGAGAGATATGCAACTGAAACAAATAAATTAATTATCAGACTCAATAAACTGCTCACTAATCGACCAAATGATCCACAACAAATAAAGCAGCACGAACAAAATCTAGTTCATTGGATTGATGGAAAACTTGTTAAATTGTGTCCTTCTTGCGCTAAAAGCTTCTTCCTTACTCGCAGACAACATCATTGTCGTTTATGTGGATCAATTATGTGCAATGATTGCTCTCATTTCTTATCAATTGATGAATGCAGTAAGTTTATATTTCTACATATTTCAATTTATAACTTATTTGATTTGCTATTTTTAGAATCAATAATTAGTCCATCACATGAGGTCAAACAAGACACTAATGTTGATATAATTTTAAAAGAACCGGAAGACTCAATTCGAATGTGCGAGCATTGTATTCATCTACTCGAAACACGCAAAGAAATGCAAGATAGTCGACTCTCTAAGCCCATGATAATGAAAATTTATGAACAAATAGAGAAATTGAAGAAGGAAGTGATGCCTGATATTACAATGTATGAGAAGATAATTATTAGTTTGTATGCTGGTGACTCTGTTTACACGCTCGCTGATGCAGGTGTATTGAGAGGAAAAATTGGATCAATAGCAGAAACACTTGATGATCTCAGTAAGAAAGTGTTGACATTAAAGTGCGTACAAGGTAGTCGACAAGAAGCTCTCCAAAAAAGTCTTCGAATGGCAGCAATAAAATTTATTAAAGAAAACATGCTTACATTACCACAAATACCTGTCGAGGAAGAAATCAAAAAGATTCAACAGAAACGAGTGATGGAATTGAATCAAAAAATTGAAAGAGATAGACGTCTTGCACAGGAAGCATTTGAAAAATATGATTTGAGTGGAAATTCTGGTTATCCAGCAACATCTTCTAAAACAGTTACCTCGATGAGAACGGTAGACAATTGGTCAGGATTCCAGCAAAACATTCAAATCAATGCAAATGATCCACTTGTTGAGCAAATGAATATAATTAAAGGATATATAAAACAAGCAAGAGAAGCAATGCGTTTTGAAGAAATTGAGACATTAGAGGCGAATTTAAAAGAACTTCAACATGAATATTGGTTAAGAACACAACAGAAAGAAAATTCTGAAAATTGATTATGCTATTTATTCTATCACCTATAGTAAATTATTATTATTAAATTTTAATATAATTTTATTGATTTCTAATAAAAAATTATCAATTAGCAAAAGAATTTTTGCTTATATAAAGAATTTTATTTTTATACAAAGCTCAATCTACATAATGTATATGTTTGAAAAAAAAATATCAGATAATTGAACCAAACATGAAAGAAGATAAGATATTAAAAGTTCAAGTTGTTATAATTTTTTGATGAATTAAAGTCATTTAGTTCAAGAGCTTACATAAAGAATCTCAATAACCTTGACATTTCACGTTATGCAATTTGAAAAAAAAGTATTGAGAAGAAAAAAAGTTTATTTCGGTTAACTATTTATAGAAAGCAGTGTGTGAAAGGAAGGAGGCGTCAATGTGATATCATTTTCATCACACTTCTGCATATTCTCGTCATATCAATTACATGCATAAAAATATGACTATTATAAAATTGCTAAACAAAGGCAAGGTATGATAGAGCTTTAAAGGAATTGATTCAAATTCATTGGAATGACAAAAAAGAGAGAAATGTGTATTTCATTGATTCCCATAATTTCTAATACTATTTTTTTTTCTATCCAATTCTCATAACGTTGTTCGCTCAAACCTCTTTTCCAGTTTTTTAAAAATCATTTGAATTTTGTACTTTTTACAAAAGAAAATCATGTGGGACAATTAAACTAGAAGTTTCTCATATAACATTTCCTATAAACCAATATTTTGCGTTATTTCTTAATTAAACTTAAGAAAACATAATAAAATCAGATATTATTCCTGTAAACTTGCAGACATTATTCTTGTGAAGGCGGAGGTTAATTCTGATTCATGTTGTAGTGAGAAGCTTCGTATATCTGTTCTTTTACGTGCTCGCTCACTTGTTTTGCAGCTTCCTTGAACTTTTGAGCGACATCTTGCTGCGTTGAATTATGTTGATTTTGCATTGGATATAACAGTCCCAAGACATAATTAAATCCAATATTCTAAAAATAGTAATAAAGTAACATAAAAGTAAATTATAATTTTAATATAATCTTACCGTCTTTTGACAATTTTTCTTGAATCTCTCACAGCCGAATGCTCTTATCGCTGATGCAAATCCAAATACTTGTGAATCAATCCATGCAGAGCGATATGCAATTGTTTTATTACCATGAGTATCACCACGATAAACAACTTTTTCGATAACACTCTAAAAAGAGAAAAAAAGAAATGCAAGATTAGGAAATATTCATACATGTGTCGAGTAAAAGAAGAAAAATAATTCAAGGTAAAATTACAAATATAGAATATTTTAATTCTTACCATAATTTTATTAAAACCTATATTTCTTGTGTATGTTGTCAGAGTTTTTGATTTTAAATCAACAAGCGATTCTTCGATTATGCAAACGGATTTGGCTTTGAAGAATCTTTCACCCCATTTTGGTAATTTATTTGTTTTTGTCAGTAATCTTTTCGAATACAATTTCCCATCTTTTGTGACTTCTCTTTCAACTGTATCTTCTGTGAGAACGTGTGTCGAGTATGGATTTGGATAGCGTCTCCAAAATCCTTGCAACACTTGCTCTAAATTGTAATGAAAAATTGTCGAATCGCCGTAATATTTTGCCATTTCGATTTTTTTTTCCTCACTTAGGCACGTTTAAGAATGAAAATACAATTACAAAACAACGAAAAAATAAGAATAAGTTTCGATTTTCGAATGATATCGTGTTCTTTCGATAGCCAGTAATTTTTAAAACATTCTAATACAGTCTAGAATTTAGTATATATCGCAGATCCATTGAATTTTGAAATATTTACTTTCCGGAATTTTCTTTTCTTGATGAAAAATATTACAGGGGAAAACAACTGAATTTTTGAAAAGTGACGGTTATCTAATTTTATTTTAAAAATGAATATTATTTTGGATTGTCAATTTTAATAATATTCATAATTTGATCAGAATGATTAAAAATACTCAAATATTAGTTATAACAAGTTCCCTTTATTTTAAGTATTATTAATTTCTTCAATTAATAACATTCAGACTTCATTCATTCACTTCTTTGTAATAACAAATTGAGATAAGACAAAGAGTTCGTATAGCAATAGCTTATCAATTTTGGTCTTGGTCTATATGTGTATGTTTGTTTATTTCATAAAATGAAAGCGTCATTTAAATTGCATCGTAGCTCTCTTCTGTCGGTAAAACTCGAAATCCATTTTTAACAAAAAGAAATCCGAGTTTTATTGACGACCAAACACGAGTCCAAAAATCATAATGAGGCAATAATTCAAATCCTCTAGCGCCTACGAAAAAGAAATTGTATAAAATTCCTATGGAAAGATATGAAAAGAGAACGATGAGAGAAATCATGAAAAATGTATAGAAAAATCCATGTGTCTGCACTGGAATAGGTTCAGTTTTGCATGCTGATTTACTAAAAAGAGTCAGTTTAACTTCAGTTTGTGTCGTATTATTTGGCGCATAGAGAACTATATTATTTGAGTTAGGTGTACAAACTAATTGAACTGTAGCACTAAAAATTTAAATGAAGAATAATTAGATAAATCAAGTTTTGGTATTGACTAAATCTTACCTTCCATATTTTAAGAAAACTTCATTCTTGTCAGATTCGAAAAAGTTTGTATTTGTTTCTGTACCCAAAAGATGAATTTTATTTTGAGAAACGTCAAATAAACATAACGTATATCCATTTTTGCATTCATTTGTTGTGTTATCAATTATGGTACTCGGAAAGGTTTTTGAATTTTTACATGGGCTAAATAAGATGTGTATATCGTTATTCGCAATTGTTTCAATATATTCATCATTTGTTCCTAATGTTTTTCTTAAGTCATATTCAGATCCGTCTTTGTAAACTAAAATAATTCAATGATTCATCAAAATGAAGAAATAATTCTCTTGCGAAATTTATTATTATCTATACTTACCACACTCACACACATTTTTGACTTCACAAGATTGGCCATTAACAGAAACTATAATTAATATAAATAATGATAGTAATGTATTAATATTTAGCTGATTTATTAGCTTCATCTTAATTTTTGTTTTGCCTACTATTTATAAACAAAGACAAGCTAAACTGAACGTATCCCGTTCTTATTCAAAAATCACATGTCGCTATTCTTTCAAAATTTTAAAATGTGTAACGATGACATTGCATCTAAAAACGTGTTGACAAAACAATCTAAGCTCTTTTATACTTCCGGTCAACTGCTTCATGTGTATATGCAACGAAGCGCAAAATTAAAACAGAAATTAAGATGCCGCTGTGAATTAAGCTGAACAATTTAGTTTCTATTACACAACAAAAATTCACTAACATGCTTATATATATTGTCGGCACTTATTTACTTATTTGCTTTTATAATTATTTGTGCTCAGCTCACAATGTTTAATGTTTTCAGTGCTCAGCACTTAATGTTCAATATTTGTGCTCAGCACTAAAAGTTTAACATTTTAAGTGCTCAGCACACAATTTTTCAAATGTTTAACATTTCTTGTGATCAAATCATTTTATATCTTTAGCTGAATTTAAGATTTATAGATGATAATAATAACATCACTTAATTATATAATTGTTCAAAAAAAGTTTTGTATTTTACGAAATGAATCTCACGCAATTGAGTTTAGTTGAAGTTGAGATTTTTTGTTGAAAAGACGTGTGTGCAGATTGTTTCTAAAAATTGTGATATTTAATTTTTAATGTGTATTTAAAAGATTGAACACAATGGCTAAATTAACATGTGCAGCCAACCTGCTCAAATATATGATTTTTAGTTTTAACTTTATTTGTGCAGTAAGTATAGTCATATGAACCATGACAATTAATATACAAATCTCTGAACATTCTAAATTTTCACAAATCATTATCTACGAAAGTTTTAATTTCTCATAGAAGTAATTGAAAATACAAACTTTATATAAAAAAATAGCATACGAAAACAGTTTAAAGATGAGTTGCTGATTAGCAATATTTTACATTGTTCTTTTCAGGGTTTCACTGTTTATCATTTACTTCCCTACTCATTATTATTATCATCAAATCATTTAGACATCGGCATTATTTTTCTAATTTTATTTCTCTTTTAATTTTAGATTTTCGGAATTATTTTTATGGTTTATGGTGCACTGTCACTTGTGAAAATCGGTGAATTACGATCATTTTTACAAAACAAGCATTTAGACGATGCATCAATGGTTCCAGCGATTCTAATATGTGCAGGATTATTCATCTTCATTATTTCATTACTTGGATGTTGCGGAGCAATGAAGGAAAAGAGAATATTGTTAGAGTCTTATTCAATATGTCTTCTCGTATTAGTGATGATGAAAATTCTACTCACTCTTTTGATATTCTTATTTTTGGAAGACATTAATCGTGATAGTTTGAGAAGTTTTACAAAAATGTGGCGTTTGAGATTTATGCCAGATAATGAAATGATGATAGATTTGGTTCAAGAAAATCTTGAATGCTGCGGCTCAAACAACATGTATGATTATAATTTTGATAGAATACCACTTTCGTGTTGCAAAAAAGATGTTGAAAGTTGTTCAAAAGAGATTGCATTTACAGAAGGTTGTAAAGTTCTATTGAAAAGTGCAATAGACACATCTGGTCACACAATATCATATTTATGTATATTTACTGCAATATTTGAGGTAAAATTTACTTAATCATGCTAAAAATATTTTTCTCATTTAATTTTTCTTTCTTTTTAAAGCTTTTAGCATCCATGATGGGTTTTATATTAAGTTCAAAAATAAGAAAAAATCAAGGAAAAACACGATGCTGTACTTAAGAGGGGTTTTTAGGAATTTTAAATATTTTTAATTTTTTATTAAATAAAGATACTGTCTTGACTCAGTATATCAAATTAAACTATAGTCTTCTAAATTTCTTTACTAATTAAATTTATTTAACTGTATAGCATGAGTTGATTAAATCATTCACTAGGTTGAAAAAGAAGAAGGTATTTATGAATTTAGTGCCTTATGAACGAATTTCTTTATTAGGTCGTTGGGCCTCATTTGCTACATTAGACTTGAATCAGGACAGTGAATTTATTCCAATATTAACTGTTTTGCGAAAATTTGATCCGCGTATGAGTGAATTTCGACCGGTAATGATTTCAGTCACAAAGATTTTAATCTATCTGGCGAAGTAGATTTCCATTCACAATATCCTATAGCACCAGAAAATAAAACTTCTGCTTTAAATAACTTGCAAGAGAATAAAATTGCTACAACTGTTATAACAATTTTAAATGAATATAAAGGAATAATAAATTCTGCTACAAGTTAGCTTTTATTTACCTAAATAAGACTAGATTTTTATTTTAAATCAGTCAGTGTTGTCAAATATATTCTCCTATTTTGATCTAAATCAGTTATAAATATCTTTTTCAATGTTTGCTTTTTTAATTTCTTATTAAAATAATAACGTATAAATTAATTTGTGATTTAAATAAATCTTAGTAAACAAAATAAAATTTTGTTTTTAATTCTCATTCAAATGAATTCTCTCATTTGTAGCATTTGTTTCTCTCTTTTCTTTTTCTTCGCTCATTTCATTTCGCTTTCAGCGGTTGACTTGTGCAGTTGAAACTTGTGCACGTTTATCAAAATTCTAGTTTTTCTTAAATATAACAAGATCTCGAAAAACAAACATATTGAAAGTTAATAGCAAATATTAATTTGCATAAAAAAGAATCAAAAATGGGTTTAGATTGTGGTTCAAGTTTGATAAAATATGTTCTCTTCATTTTCAATTTAATTTGTGCGGTGAGTTTTTTATATCTAATTATACACGCATGTGATCTCTATTTATTCAGTTTGAAAATAAAATTTCGTAAAAATTCAATTGCATTTGTTTGTGATGAGTAAATTAAAAGTGAACACGTAATTATGATGTCACGATTGTTGTTTTTTATCTCTCTATTTAAACACAAAAAATAAGATGACACTACAAACCTGCTTTATGATATGAACTGATGGAAAAACAACAAAGATTTGTGAGTTAATTTGTATTAAAAAGTAGTACAAACAGAATGTTTTTGAGAGGAATTTTAATGTATGAAGATTTGGAAAAAGAATTCGTAAGAGAGAAGGAACGGCCTCTTAATTTAATTGGAATTTTTTTATAAAAGAAAGTTAGGCAGAGTTGTAAGTTATTCCTTATGGAATTTTTACGAGCACTGTGAAAAAAAATGAGAGGCTCTTTTGTGTTAATGTGTGACATGTTAAAACCAAAGATCCACACCCAGATAATCATTCTCAGTGCCCTTCCTAACAAGCTATTGCTTGTTTTTCACCCATTACATGCCGACAACTTGTTTGATTCTATTCACAATACAATATTTTAATACAAATGAATCTCGAGTCATTATTTACTTTCTATCAATTTCTAATGAGTTTTATTCACCTTAAAAATTCAATGGTAGCAAACAATTATTTAATTTGATAATGTCACGCAATGAAATCTTTATCATGAAAAAGAGTCAGCAATTTAAAAAATTTTGAGAAAATTTTTCATATGAAAAAATTCGACACTTGCTTGCGTTTTTTTATATTCTCACACACGGCCTTTTTGTCACTGACCTTGAACGATGATGATGGAAATTCAAATTTTTGTTCTTCAATTAGTTTTATTATTAGCTAAATATTAATGCGAATTCTTACATAAATACTTGAAAAATGAAAAATATAAAAAAAAATTTATGAGTGCTGATCATCAGCAGCAAGTGATTATTTCAGATTTTCTCACAACTCATCTGTTCTTTGTTGATTTTATATAAGGAAAAAAATCACTGCTTTTCTGAGTTGGAATAGTTTCTTTGTTTATTCTATCTTCGATGATTGCTCATTGCGGTTTTGATTTTGAATTTGAAATGATTTTATTCTTGCAAGTGTCAAACAGAGTTGTAAAAATCTTAGATACCGAGCAGAAAAAGACTTAAAACTTTGACATGTTTTAGTCCGAGCGGGAATCGAGTCCGAGTCTCCTGTTTTTCGGTCAGGTATTTTTCCACTAAGCTACCGGCGGACATCTCAAAGCTGGGCAGAATGCCAACTTAAACCTCTCTAACTGCTCTTATAATGATTAATCGTTGTAACCGGATTTTATGGAATCCAACAAAAAGTAATAGAATCTACTTTGTAGCTTTTGGCTACTTTCTACAGTAGCTAAAAGCTTCTTTTCAAAAAGTAGCCAATTAACAACTCTGATGTCAAACAATAAAATACAAGTTTCATGTAAATTTTAAATAATTGCAAAATTTTACTTTTTAGTTCAAAAAAGCACTTGAACTTCATTCGTGTTAAAATATTTTATTTGTATGATGTACCTTACTATAAACAAACATCAATGTCATTCTCGTTCACCTTGATTAAACGCTTAACAAAAACAATATAGATTGATATTTAATTAATAATTCATGGCACATAAAAGATTTTAAATGGAAATTCATCAGTTATTTGTTATAGTAAATAAAATTTATAAAAAATTTTGTATTTAATGAAGCAATTAATAAACTTGTTTATCTTCTTTTTGTAATGTTTTATTATGATGAATAATTGTAATGATTTCATTATGAAATTTAATAGTTTGATATTTAGGACTTTCTTAAAGCTATTTAAATTTTATATTTAATTAGTGTATAATTATCATTTTAAGTGTGATTCATCTTGATGACTCATGAAGATTTGATTTGTTATATAGTATTTAATCTTCTAATTCTAGAGTGTTGTATATAGCTTTATTTATTTAGTGAATAATATAAGCAAGGTTTTCATGTCATATGAGTAAATTTTTCGAAGAATTTTGATAGTAACACACACGCGCGTGGTTATGAAATTTTTATACCCTAAACTTTTTCAACAAATTCGAAGGTCATTTTCCATTATTTATTAAGAGATAAAAGACCTATCCTATGATATATTGAAACTATTAAACTTTTCTTTTTTTCAAGAATTTTTCACTTGTATGATAATTTAATAATCGCGTACGTTTATTTCTTCTTCGTCAACAATTTTATATGCTTGAAAGGTATTAAACATTTATTCAAATATGGGAGCCAACAATGACAATTGATGATAAACAGAAAGAGACTCATTTTTTGTTGTTTATTGTTTTGGATGCAGTACAATGCTTGTGTTGATGGTTTTTTTTTGCTATTATGAAATACATGGTTGACTAACATATTCAAAGTTAATAACTTTAATAGAGAGTTAATTTTAAGCTAAACTTTTTAGCGCATTTTTGTATAGAAAATGCAGCTTATAAGTTCACTTTGGCTGGCTGGCTGGCTGGTGAGGCGCGAGATCTCGAAAACTATAATAGCTAGAGACTTGCGGTTTTTTGTGTTCGATTTGTGCTGTCGAGTTATTGCGGCGACGCTTAGTTAGAAAGCTGTCACTGATTGCATTACTCGAGATAT
>JACWBX010001470.1:0-16318 GCA_014622435.1 Polypedilum pembai
GAATAAATCGTTAAATTTAGAAGAAATTAAAATTGAAATAAACGAAATACAGTTCAATCAAAATTCATCATAAAATAAGACAAATTGAAAATTTTTGGACAAAAAAGTCTGTTATAAAATCTTAAGAGACAAAATACGAACAAGTCAATTTTTATATTGATTAATTTTGACAATTTCCAAAGAGAGAAAGGAAGGAAGGGAGAAGAAAAAGCGGAATGATTGGTAGTATTTTAATGTCAAAGTAAAAGTAGAAGAAATTGATGATGATGTTGATAACAACGCAAAATATGAAAATTATTCTCGCCATTTCATCGTGCAAATGGAATAAAAATTGACAAGAAATTGCGTTACTTACTCGATCTATTGAGGAGGGATTTAGGGAGAGATTTTGTGTCAACTTCAAAGGCAATTCATCTTTATTCCTTTTTTCATTTTAAATTTTTAAAATTATATCAAAGCAATGGCGGAAGTGAAACATTCGAAATAATTTTAAATTAGAGTAAAAGAGGGGATTAGTCGAGAATTAGAAATTTTTTCACTAAATCCTTGAGTTTTTATTTTGCGGCTTTTTTCGAATCTGACTCTTATTTATGTGAATTTAGTAAGTCGGCTTGAATTTATGAAGTTGGATATGAATCTCAACGAAATTGATTTTTTTTTCCTTGAGTTTGCTAAGGAACAAAAATTTGTGCAGCTGTAGCAGCAGTTCAATAATAATAAAATAAAATTTGTTCTCTTGCTTTAAAGGGAGAAAAATTTTCTTTTTATGATTTCACTTAAAGTCATGTGTGACACACAAAAAAGAAACCTTAAAAAAATGTCGATTAAATTACAAAAATAAGTCAGTTGTCAAATTTCATGAATAAAAGAAGAAAAACTTTTTCTGCTTAAAGGCAAAAAAAAACAAGCATGAATAAAAAATATTGATTTCTTTTTTTTATTCTTGTTTATAGAATGAGAAAAAATAGAAATGATGATGAGCTAAAGAAAAAAGTGTATGGCACTCATAAAATTTATGTCAAGATTGAATGTGACGCACATAGTTTGAAATTGAAATGTACTGCTGTTCTTTTATTGTAAATTTAACGCCTATAAAAATGAAATTTGATTTGATTTTTTAAGAAAATAAAAAATAGGGAAAAGTTTTCTGTTGCCTTTTTTTCAACATAAAAAGTTTCTTTTGATTTGACACTTTCAAATGACAAACTATATAAATTCAAAACAGCATGATTGTCAGCTTGAATTTTTTATCCTTCGATCAAAGTCAGGATTTCAATTATTATAAATAAATTAAAAAAAGGGACTTTGAGCTAATAACTAAATGGAGAACTTTTTTATATTGATTTGAATCTTCATAGTTTAGCTAAAATAATTTTATTTCTATCTTGTTCTTTTATATATTCCTCGTATATTCGAGAATAAGAGCCATAGCTCTTAAAAAGGGAACTCGGGAACGTAAATTTGTATAGAAAATGCAGCTTATATATTAACTTGGGCTGACTCGCGTTTATGTGACGGCAACTTCGAGAACTCGAAAACTACAACAACTCGAGACTTCCGGTTTTTGCTTTTGATTTGTTCTATCAAATTATTGTGAAGAAACATAGATAAATAGCTGGGATTGATCGCTGTATTCGAGAAACTATGAAGCAGTTTTTCATATTTATTAAAAAATGTAAACAAAAATTTCTTTTTTGATGATGCGATAAATTTTTTCGCGTCTTTTTTTCTCAATTTGAATTCAAATTGACCGTTATTTACAATGCAACAAATACTTTTAAAAGCATTTTCGTATAGAAAATGTTGTTAGTTTTTAGATTTATCAAATTGAATTGTTTTTCTCAAGAAGGTGAAAATGAACACGAATCGGCAAAATAGCGCAAAAATCGGTAAAAATCGTGAAAATTGTCAAAAATCGCAATTTGAAATTGCAATTTCAAGTCGAAAATTCAATCCGACCTATTCCTAGGAAAGTCGGTAAATTGATTTTTACCTAAAAACAAGTTTTCGATAGATTACTTTGTATTTTAAAATTGAAAATTTAACTTGTTAAATTGTTGCTTATAGAAACATTTTACTCACTCACAATATGTTTGCTGCTGTAAACAATTCTATTCTATAATAATTTATTTTTAGCGAGAGTAAAAATGTATAAATAGCTTTAGATTCAATATTATTTACGATTAGTCAGAATGTTTTCGCACTTTTTGTTGTTAAATAAAACTTTTTCTGTATTTGTTCTCTAACAAATAAACCCAAAACAACTTTTCAATTGAGAATTATTCAATGGAAAATTACAAAATTATTTATACCTTTTCACTCACTGCTTCTTCTGTTTATTTATTTAAATTTTTTTTTTATGACAAAAAGAAGTCTTTGAAGGAAGAAAAATGAAAGTAAAAAGATTAAAAGAAAAACTTTTCTTTCATCCTGTTGAAAATTTTAAACAAAGAAGATTGAAAGTGAAAGGGCCGAAAGGGTAGTTTTGTAACTTCTTTTGATAAAAATTTTCTAATACTCTCTTGTTTGCCTTAATTGACGGCTTTAAGCTCATATTAGCACTTGAACAAATAACAAATCTGTTCGAAATTTTTCTTTTACCTTCGCACTCAAACCCAACAAGAGTGAAAATGATATTAAAGGAAAAATTTTCTTTAATTCCACTTTAAAGTATCAAAAATTGATAAAAATCAGTACCATAGATCAGTTGACTTTAGCGCATTTTTTTCGCCCACATCAGTGACATTGCTGATTACAAAATAAAAGAACTGATTTTTGCCTATTTTATTAATCAATATGTTATCAGAAAAGATAATTTAAAGCTCTTGAATTCGATCTATTGGGGACTTATAATGAGTTGAACAGAACTTCATTGTTTTAATTGTTTCACAGTTTTTGATTCGTTCGAACATTCCATCAATTTTAGTTCCAGCATTCGTTGTCGACTCGCTAGAGAAAAAATCATGAATGCTTCAAGTTCATCACTGGATTTCGATTTAAAATCATCAAAAAATAATCTCACTTTCTCTTATTTTCCGATTTCGAGTTAAACAAAACAAAACCAATTTAATTCGATAAATTACAACTAAATCTGTTTTCTATACAAAAATATGTTTAAAAAGTTTATTCATACAAAATAACGGTCAATGTGAATTCAAATTTAAAAAAGATGCGAAAAAATCTTAGTAATCGCCGCAAAAAGTTTTTGTTTACAATTTTCAATATGAAAATTTTTGTTCGTAATTTCTCAACTAATACAACCAGTGATAGCTTTCTAATTAAACGATAAGCCACTAATTCAATAGCACAAATCAAAAGTAAAAAATCGGAAGTCTTTAGTTATTGTAGTTTTCAAAATCTCGAAACAGCCGGGAACTAGCCAAAGTGAAATTATAAACTGAATTTTCTATATAAAAATACGCTAAAAAGTGTGTGAGAGTTTCAAGAACTTGCCGTTAGCCACAAGTGTAAGGAAAGAATGATGAATAAAAAAAGTGTGTATGAAAAAGGGTCAGGTATGTTATCGAACCACTTGAAAAGAAATTTTTTCTCCCTTTTTTCTTTTACACTAGCCCGCAAAATTTTGGTGAAACAAATTCAACATATCATAACTGAAAAGATTTCAACTCAAGTATAAAGTTGATGCATATATAGAACTTTCCAATTTGTCTAATGATGTCAGTATTATGAATGAAAGAAAAAAAGTTTACCCTTTTTTTGTGGTTTTATTTTTCACTTACTGTAGATAAATTAATGATGAGATGTCTGTGCGTATGAGCGAAAGATTTTGACTCAAATTTGAAGCTCAATCAACATCAATCCCTTTTTCTAACTTTTCAACCTATATCAAGCGTACATTTAATATGTTGAAGCAAAGTAGTCAATCTATAAAGAAGAAAGAAAAAATTATGAAACATTTTTATCAGAGAGAGAAAATTACATGTGCAAATGAGAATTAAAAAAAAATGAGGGAGAAGAACAGCATAAAAAATTATTATTTGACTTTTTGATGAAGGAAAAATCTCAATGATTTCACCCTCATTGAATTTTTTCTTTCTTTCTTTCCCTCATATATTTAACAAGCAACCTGAAATTATTATTATTTTTTAATCGCTGCATGCTCTACATATTTCTTTATAACAGCACGCTGCTTGCTTTTAATTCTTTCACATTTCAATTATTTTCCTCGTGGTTTTGTTTTCCCTTCTAACTTTTTTAAATTCGACTTTGAAAATTTTGTTCCAATTATTCGAATGAAAAAGTAATTGAAAATCTCTTGAAAATACAAAAACTTCTTTGTATTGCTTTAAAAGAGATTCTAAAACACAATTGAAATGTTGAGCATGCAGAAATATCAAATTTGAAATGAAAAATTTGTCATTGTAAGTTTTCAATGCTGGAGAAGTTGAGCGCCTTGATAACCGAGTGATTAGGTATCTAATTCGATCTCAGGCCTCTCCAAAAAAATTCTACAGACTTTTTCAGAAGTTTAGATGCTTCGACTGCTCAAAAAGTGCTCTCGGTACGCACTTTAAAATATAAAGTCACTCAAAGATAGTTTAGTTTAGATTAGGCTTTTTCTTTTCGAGAAAGTATCTGGGAATTTCCGGGAAGGAAAACTGAAAAAGCCTAATTGAGATGTTCTTTAGTGTTAGAGCGAAGTAGACATTTTAGCGGCTTCATTGGTAGGAATTAAAATTCTTCTTTGTAAGTCACCAGTGGCAGTCATTAGCGTCTCTCGTCTATCGTGTGTCTGATGATGGGAATGGGGATTAGAATAAAATAAGTTCTTCAGACCATGTGGCCTGTGAGCTAGCAAGAGCTCCGATCGCTCAAAAATCAAATTCAAGTTCCCAACGCTCATGAAAAATAGAATAAGAACTCGACTTGTTGATGCGATTAAACTTTATAGTCTTTTTTATTTGATCCAAATCCAAAAAGAAGTGCCCGTAAATACAAAACTACTTTCCAGGGGCTTGATTGACCGTTATTTTCCTAAATTTGAATTGTGCGCGATTTTCAGTTAAAAAGTTCGTTACTAAAATTATAATTTCTGAGAAAACGACAAATGCAGTTAAGATTGTTTACTATATTCAATAGCAATCGTTCAAGAAAGTTTTAAAATGCTTAAACAATCAAATTTGAAACAGTATCAATAAAACAAAATAATAAAAATTTTAGCGCGTTTTTTCTCAAAGAAAATTTGAAATTTTTGTAGCGAAACGCGCTAGTTCAAATTCAAATTTTGAATAAAATAACCGTCAACTTTTCAATTTGGGTTTATTTAATAAAATTTGCACAAAACAAGTCACTTGTGAGCTTCACATTTAAGAATAAGTTTATATTTGAAAAGAAATTTCAATCCTAAGAAAAATTTCAGCAATAACAAAATTTCAGAATTGCTCTTAAAATGAAATAAAATTCATCCTACATATCGTCCATTGTCTTGTATTCTTCAAAGAGAAAAAGACAAAAAACTTTAAAGAGGATATCAAACAAAACAAAGCAAAGCATAAGAGAGAGAAGAGAAAAGATTATTCATGAGTTTAAGGACAATTTGTATGAGGCATGTACAATACATATACAAATAAAATTCACTTGAATTTTTCATGAATTTTAACAGAAAAATAAATATTAAAATTACAAGCAAGCTCATGTTTTATACCCTCAACAATTTCCCTTAAAGACAAGATTTTCTTCTTTTTAAAATAAATTTAATGAGACACACATGCATGACACACACAATTGAAGAATTTAAAGAAAAATTTAATTATTTTAATGTCGCGTAGCACACATATACGAGTGCATTTGGGAAGCACTCAATAGTCACATGAATATGAAAAGAAGTTGAGAAGGGAAAATTAATCACGTAAAATATGTCTTTTGAATAATTTAATTTGTTATTCACTCATATATGAAAAGTGAAGACTTTTCAACTAACTCCAACCACTTGAGTCATAAATTTATAAACAATCAAGTTTAGTTCATAAACTAGAAAATATATATAAAAAATGGTTAGTTTAGGGTTCATTTTCCGGAGGAAATTTTCATAATTTTTCTCTCTTTTTTTTTAGAGCCATAAGCAAACATGAAAAGGTCATAAAATAAAATTTCTTTTGAAAAGAAATAAAAATTAAATATTATTATAATGATGTGAATACTTTAACATATAATAACTCATTTCAGTCTCCTTTTCAAATATGTTTATTCAACAAGAATGAGTTTTAAAGGAAATAAGAGATATTTTCTTTTTTTAATGTAAACAAAAAAGCAGAGCAAAATAAAATTTCTGTGAAAATTTCGAAAATTTGTTCGGTAAATTTTAAAATTTTACACAATCATTTTCGAAAATATTTTGAATTTTCGAATTTTTCGAAAAAAATTCTGAATGAAAATCAAAATAATTCAAGTTTTAAGCTGAAATGATGTGTAATTGAGATTAATTTAATTTAATATTAACCTCTTTTACATTGAGGAACATTAATTAATAGCTAAATAATGAATTTTAAGTTCTTTTATTAACGAACTTTTTCAAGTTTGAATAATTTCGAAATTAGTTTTTGAAAAATAACGGTTAATTGAATCTACTAAGATAAATTTTACAAGAAATTGTATATGAAAATTTTTCTATTATTTCTCAAAAAATTCATCTCTCTTCATTTGTATTGTGTTTAACTATGAAAACAACTACAAAGTCGACCCCTTCAACATATGAAAATTTGTTTTTATTCTTTCTCCTCCTCTTTAATTCACTTTCACTCATTCAGTTTTTTTGTCAGCTCACAAGCTAAAAAGGGAGAATAGAAGGAATTGCTATATCAAAATATGATCTTTAAATATACATATACTATAGTTCAACATAAATTCATTGTAGTTGAGAGAATAGAGCAAGTGGGTGAGTAAGATAGCGTTGAAAGTGAGCACTTTAAGTCGATGGAATGTTTCACAATTTATACTATAAGTGCGGGGGTGTTTTTTCAACACAATAGACCATGAGGGAGAGAGAAAAATCACATCAAATCAAATGAGATGGAAGTAATCTAATAGTCAAGTGTTTCTGAGCATTCTCTCAATCGGATAGTAAGATGATACGGTTTAATTCAATTTTTAAGTGAGCAAAATCAAAAAAGAGACTAACAACAATAAAAAAAGAAAAAGTTTCTAACCAAAAGGGTCTAAAAAAAAGTGATGAGATAAAAATTCCATTGACCTTCTTTCTTTCTCATGATATGCACGAGTTACGCATGAAATAGACACTTTTGAGGGTAAAAACAATCTTTTTTGGTTGATCGGTCAACATTGCACATTTTTTTTTTTTTTTTGCTATGAGAAAATTCCTTCTTTGTCTTATGCAAAAAAGGACTCGTATGAGATTTACAACATGGACAACAGAAAAAGGATGTGAAAATGACTTAGGAATTAAATTGTCATTGAAATTGAAAATCCATTTTACCAAAACATGGGAAAAGAGAGAGAGAGAGAGAGAAATTGAAGGACAATAATTCAATGTTTAAATTCCATTGGCAGACTTTCAAAATTGTATTTTATTGAATAAGAAATTTTATCATTAGGTTTGTGGCATTTTGTCTCTAATGAAATCATGAATATAGATTTCCTAAAGAAAAAAAACAGAAGCACAGACGACGACAGTATGCTGTAATGAAAGTTATGAAATATTTTCTAAGATTAACTTTGATGACAGTTTTTCTTCTCACTCTCTGTGTATGTTTTCTTTAACGCATGATAAAGTTTTTGTCTCAAATGGAAAATTCCATCATTTATTGATAATTTCAACAAATTTTCGCCTTCTTACATGTCACAGTGATACAAAAATTTTAAAATTGTTCACTTTTGAAAAATCATGATTTCACAATCGACAGAGCACATTTCAATCTATTAAACACTCGGACAATTAGTGATTTAATTAAAAAATTACAGAGAAATTTCAACTTAATGTTGAAATTTTTTTGTTTATATTTTTGGCAGCAAATTTATAAATCAAAAATTCTCAAGTCAGACTGAGTTATTCCATGAAATTTTTGCATCAATAAATAGATAACGCTTTATAAAATGTTAATAAAGAAGAAATTTAAACGTTTGAATAAGATTTCATAAAGATTTTTGACCTGCCAATTCTTCAATTAATTTTTTGTAAATTTACAATCTAAAAATAGTTAGAGGCACAGCTTCTTAAGACTTTCAAAATCAATAATTTTAACAAGGATAATCTATTGTTTAAGTCTCTATGCCTCCACTGCTCTCCAAACAATTTATTCTTGGGAAAAATTTCCATAAGACAAATTTTTGTCATGAAATAAAACCTTTCGAAAATTTGAATCACAAATCAAAAAAAGCTTATTTTAGTTGTATTCTATGTTTAATAAGCTTTCTTTTGATATAAATATATGCCAGAACAAACCAGTATAAAACGATAAATCACGATTTGTAAAATGTAAACAGAAAATCAAAAGTGAACAATTTTTCAAATTTTGGATCACTTTGCATGCTCTATGGCAAAAGAAGAAGTTGAAAAAGATTTCTTCGTCTAATGCTATTGAAAATGATTATTATTATTATTCGAAAGGATGATGATACAGAAAAGCATTTTGACAAAACATAAAGAACCAAAGCAAAGAAGATAACATGCCTAAAAAAGCGGAAGAGAAAGTTTTTCAATCATGAACAACATAAATTAATCAGCCATGTCCAACTTGATTTATGCAATGCCTTTTGGGGTCTTCTCTCTTCTTCCTTTTCCTCTTTTGCCTAATTCAGATTTTCAATTAATTAATATGAAATCTCTGTGCAGAGAATAAAGAAAGAGAAGAGAAATGATTTCAAAACTCATTGGAATGAAAATTTGATCGTTCAATTAACAACAGTTGAGGTTAAAAATATTGATTTTTCACAGACTATCTACAATAAAAGATTTCCCTCGTCAATGTCGCAAACTATTTACATTTTCTGATATAAATAACAACAAACGATTTATTGTCTTCTTCTAGTTTTTTAATTCAATGTTTTTACGACTTTGCGTCAATTTCATTTTCAGTTTTATAATCATTTCCATTTCGTTCTTCTTCTTCTTTAACTCAATATATTACGATTGAATGAAAAAGAGAGAAGAAAACTTCGTCATTCATTCTCTCTCTGATTCAATTCGATTTTTATGTTTTCTTAGTGTATACGAGTGTTGTAAAAATTGGTGAGCCATATTTCATGCCATTAAATGTATATGCGAGGAATAAATAATATAAATCTAATAAATGAAAAATAGAAGCAAAATTCTAGCTTTTTATAGTTGCAAGTAGGCGATAAAAAGTGGAGCACAAATCCACAACCACAAAACACTTAAACGATCTCATTTCCAACACTCACAAAAAATAATCTATAATAAAATTGAGCAGATTTTGACTGAATTTAAAAAGAAATAATGGAATTCACTCTTATACTATTTATTTTGATTGATAAATATTTTATTACACTATATTTATGTCGAGACTATATATATAGATCGTTTAAAGTTATTTTAGCTACGGAAGTAAATAATTAAAATTTCTTTTATTTACATCAAGAAGAAGCAAGCTTTCTTTCGTTTTTGTCATTTTCTTTAATGTTTATAAACAAAATTTTCAATGCAGTAGTTTAAAGGCTTCAGTATTGTTTATGATTAATGTTTTAAGTGTAATGATAAGCTTTCTTTAACTAATAAAAGAGAAATTCGAAAATTATCTTTTCGCATCTTTCGTCAAGTTGATTTTCCAAAACAAAAATTATTTTAGTCAGTTGTTTTCCCCTTTTCGTTAAAAATTTAAATTTTAACCGTTACAAATAAAATTAAAAAACTCTTAACTTCTTGATTTTCTTTGTTTTTATTTGCATAATTTAAAATCAATGAATGTTGCTATTGAAATTAATTTCACATCAAGTGATTGAAAAAGAGTGAGAAAAAGACAGCTGAACATATTGACTTTTTAATGGTCATGGGTACCATGAAAATTATTATTCATTTATTTCAACAACCATTGCCGCTGCTGTTGATCTTCAAAATTGATATCAAGCAATAAAATAATGTTTTTAGAGATACATTTCATTTTAGCATAACAGTACCAAACAGCGTGAATGAGAATTTTGTTGAAATGGAGTTGGTTTCATCATATAATTGTATAATTAAAAGCAAGCAATAGAAAAAAAGAGAGCAAAAAAAGTTTTTTTTATCATTTCGACACAAACCAGAAAGAGGCAGTGTATATTTTCATTATAATGATGGGCATTGGAGAAAAAGTTTAACATAATTTCGCAATAAAAATTCTTCATCACAGCAAAGAGCAAATGAAAAGGGGAAAAATAAACATACAGCTTTGAGGGAAGGCAAAAAAAGAGCATTGCGCGAAGAGAATTTAATCACAATTTGTTGAAAGCGTTAATTGAATTTACTTCTTTACTCTTGCAAATAATCATTTCAATTTTAAATTTTTTTCTTCTTCTTCTTCTTCTTTTGCTAGTAAATGAAATTTCCTTTTTCCTCTTTAAGAAAGGATCATCAATGAATAAAAAATGTAATAATGAAGCGATAATAAAATCTGCTGTAAAAACTTTCCTACGTATGTATATTTTTGGCTCTTAGCTTCGTCTACATGTCTCAAATCCGAAAGGGATTTTTTGTTCTCTTCTTCTAAATGCGATTTCAAGTTTTATGAGCGCACAGGAAGAATGAATAAAATTGCTTGAATTTTTAATAGCTTCTGGCTTTGCTCTTGAATGCGCACTTCCTTCTATTTGTGTGTGTGTTTCATATATGTTGAAATTTACAAAGCTAAAATCCCACTTTTACACTTATGTTTTTCTTCTTCACTTCGTGGTTGGATATTAAAGTTAAAGATTTATGAGCTTGTTGAAATGCTTTTTAAAGAATCTCACAAAAAATTAAAAAAAGTAATATTTGCCTGCAAGCAAACATTCATGTCGGAAAAGCTAAGCTAATTTAATGAAAATATAAGCTTTATGAGCCTGAATGCTGTTGCTCTTATTAAATTTTATTTTTAAACATTATCCTTTGCGTTCGCTTCATTTTCTTGGAAGTGTTTATCTCAATTATTGATTAACATTCTTGTGCATTTACCATCCAAAATAAAGTAATAAAAATGATCTTAAATCGATCGTGGTTTACAAGCATAAATGAAATAACAAAAATAGAAACGTTCATCTGTTTTAACTTGTAATTTTTACTCTAAATTGAAGTAATTTTATCTTATACTGTATGACTTTGTTGTTACACTTTTAAAAACTATTTAAATAATTAATTCCATATTAGCGATGAATTGATTATTTAGACACGACACGTAAACAAATGTAAACAAATTGTCCAACAAAAATTTAAAATAAAATTTACTGTTAATTATTATTTATCTTGCTCATTTACAAAATAAACAAAACCAACCGGCAACATTTAAAATAATATCAAGCTTTATTAATTTATGATGAAATCATATTAAATGGAATGCATTCTATCATATGAAATAATTTTAGTAAACAAAGATTGCATTTTAATGAGTTGGCAAATATGAAATTTTCTCTGTGTGTGTATGCTATGCATACTATGACTATTCCATTAAGTTCCTTACATAGAGAACGATTTATAGTCAAAATTCTAAAAGAGAAATTTACCGAGTTGAAAGCAGACCAAAAATAGCAAATGCCTTTGCTTCTCTTGCTCTTATAGTGAAATTAAATTATGTGCTGCAAAGTGCATCTGATGTGGGTGAAAAGCATGCATTAATTGCCTCCATAAATTTCAATTTTGACTTCTGAAATGCACTCCTGGCATTTTCCTCTTTTTAATATTGAAATTGAGAAATTCTTTAACCAAATTTATGCAGCTTAATATCAAGATTGTTTCTTTTTTTATCGAAGAGAAATAAAATTTCCATAAATTGACACGAAAAAGAGAAAGAAGATAAAAAAAAAATCCCCACAGATTCTTTCACTTACTGACAGATCAAATATTTACTTTAGCCAACTTTATCATTATCAAGGCAGTGAGTACCTATTAGCATAACATTTATTTAAGATCTGTTGAGCTCTCTTTCTCTTTCTCTCTCATAGCTACAGCTCATTTCAATTTAAAATTCTACTCCTTATGGATTTGATTATTTCTTGCAAGTTCAGTTTTTCTTGGAAATAAATGATGTTGGAATTTATAAATAACTGTCATTTATAAATTTGAATATTTCTGTATTAAGTTGCGGCAAAAAGCAAATTTTTTGTTTACAAACAAATGAATAAAAAAAAAAATTAACCAAAAATTTACTTATTTTTACATAGAATCTGGTGATAATTGGTTGATCCATGAATTTTAATGCATAATAGTGCTTTATCAACACTTAAGTATCATTTTCAAGTCTAAATTCGTGCAAAATAAGAATTTGAAAATTTTAGCTTAATGTTGCATAACAAAATGTTGCGAAACAACTGAAAAATGTTGCGTGACAAGTGGAAAACGGGCGAAATCCTTTGTCTTAATTTCCAACCCCTTGATTTTAAATGTTTAGTTTAATTAAAATTTTTATTGTGAATAAATAAAATTGGAAATATTTTTTATTTCTGACAGAAATACTTGAGTATTAGTAAACAGAAACTGATATTTCCATCGAAAATCCATTAATAACTTTACCTTGATATTTAAATATCAATATATCTTGCGGCATTGATGTTTTTGTATATATTTACTTACCTCAAGTTTTTGTTAATGCTAATTCAATGTCAGAATGAAGCAAATTGACTTTTTATGATGTTTTGAATTCCATAGGCAATATTTTAAATCAATTTTTGCAATTCACTTTAAAGCTGTGAAAAAGTAATAAAAATATTTCTTATTTATCAATTTTCCATTTAAAATGACTGAATGAAATTGCTTATGGGGATAGAACAGAAAGAAGGAGGAAAAAATATTGATTTTCTGCGCGATAAACATCACGAAAAATCCCTGTATTTATATTGGCTTCTTTTATCACTGACACCTGCTGAAATTTTATTATTTTCTCACTCTCACTTGATCTTGACTTTCTATTTGATATGTCGATTAAGAAAAGGTGTCGTTTTACTTCCTTTTATATGCTTTAAATAATTTTTTACACTTGAGCAATGAAAATTGATGGAATTTGGACATTTAAAAGTTTTTTATTACCAAATATGGCGTCTCTTTCTCTCGACAACAATTTTGTTTATTAAATGCAAATTGTAGTGAATATGAAAATTGTTATTTTGTCTCTCAAGATGATGATAATGATTGTAGTCATAGAAATAAGTACATATACGCGCCAGCCAATGAAACGATGCGAACATTTCACTCACAATCAACCCCTTATCGTGCTTTTGCTACTGCTCGACTACACACATGTTATTACAGCATGAAAATTGTCTATTATCTCAAAAAATTTCATCTACAATTTCACTTCTGAAATTAGATGTTAAATTATTATTACAACTTTTCCTTCCTACTTCCTACTCCGTTCTACTGTCACAAACATAAACAACATTTTGTTTGTGTATTTATCTTTATCTCTATCTCTATGAATGAACATTTTGCTAAAGTGGCCTTCAGTCTTGCATAATTTTTTGATGTTCGCCTTTTTACTGTCATAGAAACGATTTTTTCTTCTCTCTCTCTGCTTATCCATTGTGGTTGAAATAGCTCGAGATATTTATGAACACATGCAGCAATGAGTGAGAGAGAGGAAAGGAAATTTTTCCACCATCATTGACTTTTTAACATTTTTCCTCTTGCTCTTTTATATGAAACTAACGGAAACTGTTTTATATCAAACGCTACTCCGCTACTGTAACATTTCACATCCATTTTTCGGGTAAAATTATGCAATGGAAATTTTGCGGAAAGAAAATGTTATGGGAAAGCAAATAAAATTGTCTATGAAGCGAAGAAGTCATGAAGGCAAAAAAATTTATGATCGCAGCAAAAGCACGCTTCAGCACTCCACAGAAATGCAGTTTTCAGTCAGCAATGTCAGTCTGAAGGAAGTGAAAATGTCATAAATCATAAAAACGAGAGAGAGAGAGAAAATTTTTGTTACTTTTTCGTGATGCAATTGCGAGTTTTTTTTCACTTTTTTACGATTCATCTTGCCGTGAGATTTGCTCGCTAAATTATTTTTTAACGGTTTAGCTATAAATGTAATGACAAACGTAAGCTCGTAAAAAAATTTCTGAATTTAGTTAGGAAATGAATTATTCTCATTATTTATTGTGTTGTTGTTATTGCTGCTGATGGTGTATTTTAGGTCAAACCACATAATGTTTCCGTGACGATAGTTTTGTTTTGTTAAAAATTTTCAATCAAAATTCTTAAAATGATTCTTGATAAAAGCAGATTTGCAATATTCAGATAATAAAGAAATATGTCGAGCGTCTATCAAATAATTTCGAAGTAAAACTAATTAAACAACACAAATAATATAATTAATACTTACAATTCAATATTGTTCAACTTATTTTCATAATTTTGTAGAAATTGTCCATTTGCCAACTAAAGTTCAAAAAAGTTCAAAATTAATTTTCGAAAATGTAAACGAAATTTTTGTCCGTTAAAGCAAATGAAATTCAAAATTCTTTTTAATGTTTAAAAAAGTAGAAAAATTGTGTCAAAGCTTTAAGGGAAGCATTTATTTCTCATAAGCATAATAAGGACATTACATTTTATATTAACAATAAAAAAAAATTTTTACTTTCAAAAGGAAATATGTGAGATAAGAGCGGAAATTGTCATGAATATAAACTCCATATTCATTAAATGTAAAAGTGTTTTTGGGAAAAATATTCATTCTCTTTTGTTTCCCTCTTCATTTTGTCATAAATTCATTTTCCGTCTCAAAAGATGATGATGATGATGTTGTCTTCATCTTCTCATATGTGTGTTTGTTAGCAATGAAATAAAAGAACATTTCTTTGTTTCTCTTTCTCTATGTGTACATTGTAAGCGAGATGCAAGAAAGCAAGTCATATTAGTTATCATAATATTTAATTTAATGCTTAAGAAACGAAGAAATGAGCATAAAATAAAAGCGTTGCGACAAGCGACAAAAAGTTCTCTTCTTACCCACACACAAACCATATCTATTACTCCCATGCTGTACATTATCCTAGTTTTCATAAGAATTCAGCCATTCAGCCTCTGTCATGAATGAAAGAAGTCATAAACCCATGAAAGAAGCAGAGAAAAAGAGCAAACATTACGTCGCAAGAACAATTGCATTTATTTTCTCTTCCTTTCTTCCTTTTTTTCATTTTTGAGAGTGCGAGCGAGATGTAGAGATGAGAAGAGACATCATTATGCTACATACATCTTCTCGACATAATGGAAATTTATTATAAGAAGGCAGCAAAAAAGGAGAAACTTTCCTATGTGTTATCTCGAGAAACGCAATTTTCTTTCTTTTTTATTCGTGTTAAACTCATTCCTAAGGCAAAGTAACTAAATAAGCTTTATGTTAATCTGAGTTATCAAAAATATGTTATGCTTTATCTTTGTATGACCTTTGATATGTTACAGCAAGTGAAAGGAACTAAAATTTTGAAATTTTACAAAATCTAGGGGGTAAACAGCTTTAACGAAAGAAGATGCAAAAAGACAAAAAGAAGCAAGAAATAAAATGATGCAAAAAAAGATTTCTTAAAATTTATAATTTCTCTTCTATTTCTTAAGGAGTACGACTCTTTTCAATTAAAATATCATTAATAAACAGTACGAAAGCATTTCTGCTATTATAAAAGCTTAGAATTTGACATAAAAAATTTGCATCGATAAATATTTGTTTGTAAACAATGACGAAAGAAAATTCTTTCTTCAAATATATTTTCTCTAAAAATAATCAAAAGAAATACTTTTATAAATTTGTCTTTAATATCTACAATAACTTTGTAACTCGCTTGCGAAACTTGGAAAGTTACAGTAGCGCTCAGTCACAGACTCCAAGTATTCGTTAACAAATGCCTTAGAGTTATATGTGGTATCTATTATCCTGATACAATTAGTAATACTGACTTGTACGCTCGGACTGGACAGAGTCAAATAGCCAATGAAATTGGCAAACGTAAATGGGGCTGGATTGGCCATACTCTTAGGAAAAGCCCTGATGACATCACAAGACAAGCGATGTCTTGGAATCCACCGGGCAGACGCAAGCAAGGACGACCCGCAGTTACCTGGCAATCGTCTGTTCGTAATGAAGCAGCTCAACAGGGCAAAAGTTTCAATGAGCTGGTGGACCTTGCGAAGAATCGAATTAGATTCAAAAGTTTTGTT
>JACWBX010001471.1:0-13359 GCA_014622435.1 Polypedilum pembai
CTATTTTAGTATACTTTAAGTATTTTTCATCAATTCTAATCATTTTAGTTGTGAGACCTAATCCGAAGTAAATTTTTGGTCTCATACACTTGAATTTTGCAGAATAGTTGTGAAACCTAATGCAAAGTAAATTCTTGATCTTTTACACACTCGACTAATGCAGAATATTTGTTTCATGACTTATCATTGAACCCTGCATCAACTAAACTTGGACAGAATAGCTGTGAAACCTAATGCAAAGTAAATTCTTGATCTTTTACACACTCGACTAATGCAGAATATTTGTTTCATGACTTATCATTGAACCCTGCATCAACTAAACTTGGACAGAATAGCTGTGAAACCCATTGCGAAATAGATTTTTGGTCTTCTATACTTGATTTTTGCATAATAGTTATGAGACTCAATGCGAGATTAATTTTCACAGATCTCATATTGAACGGTGATTCTTATAGTCTTTTAGCCGAAGTTTTTAGAAGCCTTCAATAGTTTTGTTAGCTCAATCGATAAAGTCTTAGTCTAATTACTCGATGGTCGGCGATTCGAATCTTGTTGAAGGCGAAAATTTTAAATGCCGATTTTTAGTATGTTTTAAGTACTTTTTCATCGATTTTAGTCATTTTAATTGTGAAACAATATGCGAGAAAGATTTTTAATGAGTTTATACTAAAAGAGAATTTAAGTAATTTTTCGTGCTAAAAATTTGTTCAAATAATTATTCTGTAAGAGTTTGAATAAAATTTAAAAGTTTTCAATAGTTCACTTGATAGCGTTTAAGTTTAGTAATTCGATGGTAGCGAGATCGATTCTCGCATAGACCTTTCAATATATTTGTGAGTGATTTTTAGTGCAAGATTTGATTTTTTAGTTGTCTGACGATATCCGAGTTTCATTTATAGAAATAGAAAAATCAAAAGTGTGTGAAATCATTACAAACAGACAAATGAAGTGAAATTAATAAAAGTGTGGTAATAAAAATTAGGGGAAATTTTTGTGTGTTATTTTTAGTATAAATTTAAAGTAAATTAGACGTGACATGATTTATAATTTAACCCTTTTATTCGCCTGTCTATAAGCAATTTCAATGAAAATAAAACACACATAATAATAATATAACACTCCCAACATTCATAGCATAGAGCAGTATTGAGTCTTTTTTCTGTTTATTTTTAATTTCACTACAATTGAATTGACATATTTTTCTTTTCGATTAAAAAAATTGTTATTTCATCATCACCATTGTCGTCATCATTGTGTGTCGAAGAGGAGAAAATTTCGATGCAATGAATGATTTTTTAAAGAGAAACAGAAACATGATGAAAATTTAATTTTATTTCTTCTTTTCTTTTTCTCTCATTTATTGTCACTTTTAGTGCTATACGATTGACAGGTGAGAATCAACACATTTTCTTTTTCTATTGTTCATTCATGCTTTGTCTCTGTTGTGTCAAATAATTTTTGATTTATTTATTTAATTTGTTACTTTAAAACATTTTAAAAATTCTTGTTAAAATGTAAAAAGTCAATATCGAAATTTTCTAGTTCAAAATTTTAATTTCTAAGTTCAAGTTCAAAAATTTAAAGAAAAACCGTTAAATTTTAAAAATTAACAAATTTATTTCCTGTTGTTCATGTTTCGACTCTTGAATCAATTAATTTTTAATTTATCATTTTATTACTTTGTGTTATTGCTTTGAAACTTTTTAATGTTCAAAAGAATAATAATTTTTGTTCAAAGTTTGAATTTCGAAAAATTAAAGCTCAAAATTTTAAGTTCAAGATCAAAAATTCAAAAGAAAAGTCGTTAAATTTTTAAAAATCAAGAAATTAATTTTTTCTTTATTTGCTATTGTTCATGTTTTGACTTTAATTAAAATTAATTGAGTCAATTAATTTCCTCATAAAAAAGGTGCTATAGTTCGTGCTATTGTCCGAGCGTCTATCCGTTTCCCTAGTTACTAACTAGTCTTTACCAGATCGGTTTTTAGTCAATTTTTTTTTGTTAATCTGTTGCTTTTGACCATGGAAGTAACGGAAATTTTGCCGAAAGTCCATGCCGGACACGAATTATAGCCCAAATAATATTTATATGCCAACATACCGTATATATATCGCATTCATGCTGCATATATGCGAAATTTTAAAATTTTCACAAAAATTCACAAAACACTTGACAAAATAATTAATTTGAGACATCAATGTCGATTCTAATGATTCAGTAATCCCAGTTAAGATTGATGATGATGATGATAAGTTCGTATTGTTCCACTAGGGCGCTAACAGAACTTTTGAATCTTATTCGATTCTATGCAAAATTCACCAGCTAATTGAAACTTTTGCCCTGTTGAGCTGCTTCATTACGAACAGACGATTGTCAGGTAACTGCGGGTCGTCTTTGCCCAGTTAAGATTAATTTAAATTAAAAGTTTTTTGTGAAAGTTTCAAAATAACATAAAATAAATAGAAATTTGAGACAAATTTAACATAATTCTGTTGGACTAAAATTTGCAACAAAACACTGATCTATTGCAGAAAAATGTGCTTTTAATACGTCACTGATCGGTTTATATAACTGATTTATTTTTTTTATTATTTTATTACTTTGTTTTTGCTCTAAAAATTTAAATTTCTAAAGTTAAAAGCAAACTTTTAAAAAAGCCGTTAAATTTGAAAAAAAAACCGTTAAATTTGAAAATTTATGTTTTATTTAAATAATTGTTTTATATTAAATTTTAATTTTTCTCTTTTTCTATCTTTACTTAGGACCTTTTGTAACTATGATCTACAGGTAAAGTCAACTTTTTCACAATCTTAAACATTTATAAATTGTTTCAATTATTTACAGCATGATAACTGGTGACATGTTCACTTTCTCCATCATTTATATGATATTTTTATTTGGATTTTCTCAAGCTTATTACTTTCTCTATAAAGGTCATGAAAATGTCGATGAAACACCTTATAATTCTTACATGAGGTAAATTTTAACTTTTTCTTTCATTTATTTGAATTTAATTGAAAAATTTTCTTTTTAGTACTTGGATGGGTTTGTTTCAGACGACACTTGGTGATTATGATGTGAGTAATTAAAACCAAAAAAGTTTTGTTTTTATCTTCATTTCTTTTTACACAGTATGCCCAACTCAATGAAGTTTCATATCCAAACTTGGCAAAGACGGTCTTCATAATTTTTATGATTTTTGTTCCAATTTTGTTGCTTAACATGTTGATTGCAATGATGGGTAAATAAATGGAAAAAAAATTTTCAAGATCCTCATTAAGACCTCTAATTTATATTTAATGACAGGCAACACCTACGCCTATGTTATTGAGCAATCAGAAAAAGAATTCATGAAGCAATGGGCTAAAATTGTGGTTACATTAGAACGTGCAGTACCGGCAGCAGACGCACAAAAATATCTTGAAGAATATTCAATTGGTCTTGGCCCAAGCGATGATCCACGATATGAACAACGTGGTGTGATGGTAATCAAAACAAAGAGCAAAACGCGAGCACGCCAACGTAAGGGAGCTGTCAGCAATTGGAAATGGGTGTTGAAAGTTACACTAGGTGAATTGAAAAAACGTGGCATGACGGGCGAAGAAATGAGGCGTCTTATGTGGGGAAGAATGAGTATAACAAGCCCAAAAAAGGTTTCTAAAAAGTAAGCAAGCGTGAATGAAATGAATTTATGGGCGAGAATATAAAATGTTTCTTTTTTTTCTAAAAAATTTCATTAAAAGTGTCGGCAAAAGGAAAATTTTTTAATTTTTATTTACTTTTCGTTCATTTTTTTTTGCCTAACTGAAAATTTTTATTGCGAGGTTAAGACACTTTGATAAATTCAAAAATTTGTTTTTAGTTCTTAAATTATTTTTAAAGAATATAAAAATTTGTAAATTTGCTTTGTTCTTAATATTTTATCAATACTATTAGCAGTTTTTTTCATCAAAACATTTGAAAATCATAAACACTAACTATTGAGCACACAAACACACTAACATCAAATAATGAAGCATCAAAACTAACAAAAAACTGTATTGAATGCTCAATAAATGTGTGCTGAGAATTAAAAATCTCAAAGTTTAAGCCTTAGCATTAAAACATTCAACAATTAAACACAGTGATGAGAATTCAAAACTCAAACACCAAGTGCTGAGCATTTAAACACTTTTACATATATTTTGAGCTTTGCAAGTCACTTTCGCCAAAATTTTTACAAATTTTACACACTAAAGCAAATACACTAACCATTGAATATTAAAACACACAAAAATTCAATGATGAGCATCGAAACTGCACTCAAAAATTGCATTGAGCTTTAAATTGTTCAATAAATAAGTGCTGAGCACTAAAGAATTGAAATCTTAGATTTAACATCAAAACACTTAAACACAATGTTAAGGATTGATACACTAACTGCTGAGTATTTAACACTTAGTAATAAATATTGAGTAGAGTTCTGAGCTGCCTTGATGGGTCAGTGGTAAGACGCTGGCCTAGCAAGCTGATGGTCCTGGGTTCGAATCCCGAGGTGGAAGCCTTGAGGATTCTGAATTTTCAGGTATTTTTCACGCTCAGAACTTACTGCTATCGGATCGCAGTATAAAAGGTAAGGTCCACCGACGAATATTACGAGAACGTCAGGCTCATCCCCTGTCTTCATTAATCGTATCGTCGGAATGATGAATGACTCGTTGTGTGACGGAACACGCTTCAAATTGGAGCAGTCACATACAACGCCCTACGCTTCACAGTGGAGTAACAGGAAATCATCATCAATAAATATTGAAATGTTCAAACACTTAAAAAGCTTAGTGCTGAGCTTCGAAACATTCACCATTGTAAAGCTCAATAAATAAATGCTTATACACTCCAAATCTCAATGTTTCAGGCTTAGCGTCGAAATAATCAACACTCAAACCCAATGTTGAGCATTAAAAACTTAAACTCTTTGCATTCAATATTCAAACACTCAAAAACATAGTGCTCAGCACTAAACACTAATGATGAGCACTAAAACACTAAAATGTATAGTGCTGAGCATCAAAACATTCAAAATAAACTTTACAAATACAAATCAGATTATTACTAATATCGCTTGTAAGCTTGTAGCTTCAGACATTACTCAACTATGTTTATTGATTTAATAACTTAGTTTTAATTTAATTTCATAGATGTTTTATAGATTTCTTAAAATAATTCAAATTTTTCAAATCTTTTGTTTAAATTAATTTTAAAAAGCATTTAAATTTCAAACAAATTCTATGCTATTTTATAACAAAAATTTAATAATAAATGATAAAGTGTCTTAACCTTGAACTTATACAATCATTTCGTGAAGAGTATTAAATTGTGTATGAGAACGAGAGAAAGAAAGCAAGCAAGCAAGCATTTACTAATGATGGTAATCAATTTTCATCACCCTCATAATCTGTATTTCGTGCATTTCTCATTTCATCTAATCAGGAAAAAGCGTGTCGGTGTCGATATGGAGGATGAAGATCCTTTTGGTTTAACTGCTGCATTGGACCAAATGGCATTCGCTCAAGACATCGTAATGATTGATACAGATCCTGTGAAAGGCACAACTGTTGTAGAAATGACAACAACAACAACTCCAAGTGTTCCGCCAGTTACTGCTAATTCAACAACATCAACTGCACCTCCTGATTACGACACTGTTGTTTCTACTGCTACAACAGTGACAAGTGAAAGTGTCACGCAAGCAGTAGCTGCTCCCACACCACCATCAACTGTTCATTCGCGAGTAACTACCGCGACAACGACACCAGCGAGAATTCCCGAAAAAACGTTTACGGATCCGCTTCGCGACTTGATATTGCTATCAGAAGTCATTTTGATTGATGACGAAGAAGATTTTTTACGGAATGTAAAGTCATTAGCCGATGAGAGTTCATGTTTGGATTACGTGCTCGAGGTAAAAAGCACGGATAGCTATAATCAGTTACAACAGAGGAAGCAGGACTTAATGAATTCAAATAAAGTAGAGCAAGGCATTGCTCTATTTCAAAACCCTAAAGAAATCATTGATCCAGTCAAAGAGGCCGAATTTCTCAAGACACTCGAGGCACTTGAGGACACTGATGACAGTGATGCGGTCGAAAAGCCTGTGCTTGGTAAAATATCATTAGTTAGACGCGCAAAGTCGGCTGCAACACGAACTTCATCTGATAATAAAAGAAAAAGCGAGGAAAAGCCATTATATAATGTGGCATGGGAAGAGATTGAGGTGAGTTTGTTGTGAAATGTTAATTTATCATTTTGATAGAACAAGAAGTAGTAGTTGTGGCTTTAGAAAGTGAACACATATCGCTTAAATTAGTTCTCGAGTAGTCGACAGGAAGTGAGTCGAGAAATGCATGCAATACTTCCTTTCAAGTGTTTTGAATTATTTATGTGAATGTCAGCTCTTTTGGCAGTGACTTTCTACACTATAAACGAGAGAAAAGTGGTGAATTTTAATTAAGAATTGTTTTAAAGGTAAAAAAAAAGAGGAATTAATTCAAGGTCTAATAAATTATGTTTTCTTTTTAAATGTCAAGTTCAGACTTGTTTTTTTAATAAATTTACATAATAATGAATTTAGAATTTCTGATAAAAATTTTTAAAACATTTCTTTAAAAATAACGGACATTTGTGTAGATTTTAAAAGTAGATAAAATTTAAAATTTGTAGATCAAATAAGATTTTTTTTGTCTACCATTAAAATCTACATGTTTTCGTTTATATCAAAGAGTAAAAACTTTGGTCTAATGAATACGTACACTTGCAAAACGATTTTTTAAGTTAGCGAAACTTGAGAAAATGAGCTTGCTCAACTTGTTGTTGTTCGTAATTTTTGTTACTAATTGATGCTTTTTGAAAATCAAAATTTTAGCCAAATTAAAGATTTTTAAATCCTAAAAAATACTTTATTTGATGTGTTCATTATTTTGACACAAGTCGAACACAATTTAAAATAACTTAGATAAGTAATTAAAAGAAAATTGAAAAAGTAAATATCTTTAGAGAATTTTATATCTCGGAAAACAGATTTTTCAAAATCATTCAAAGTTTGAAAAGTTCGTTAATAAAAAATTTAAAATTTATCATTTAGCTTATTATTTTTGTTTCACGATATAAAAGACGTTGTAATTAAGCTAAAACAGGCATTATTTCTCTTCATTTTTGCCTAAATTTTCAATCATTTTGTTTTTAATTTAAATTGAATTATTTTCAAAATTTTTTCGAAAATCATATTTGAAATTTAAAAATTTAACGGTCAAATTTTCGAACAAAAAATATTAAGAAATAAACTTTATGTTAGTTTAGTTAGAAAACAGTTTATGACATAATACAAGCATAAAATAAACTAATGACAAATTTATGACCATTTTAACTCCACTTTAACATAAAATATTCTCTTGAAAGAGACAATCAATCCTAAGCACGTCACATACAGAGTCGAGAGAAAGAAAAAGTCACATATTCACTCACTCGCTCGCACACTTGTCATCATTATCACGTGAAACTAAAATGTACATTATAATAAAACATACTTAACACTATAACTTCATATTTTCTTGCTTTCATTAATCATAAATCTGGCAAAGGGTAGAATGGTGATGAAAACAGCATAATTAATTGGATATACGATGGCGACAGATTGAAGACAGGCGATGATGATGAAGAAATCGTGACTGTTGAAGATGTCAAGCGTAAAATGGAAATGTTTCATTTAAACCGGTAAGTTATTGCATAAATGCTTAACTAATAAGAATTTGGTCATTGACAAACAAAACATCTTTCAAAAAGTTCCGCTATGAAAATTATAGATGGCGTTTCGATCGATTTGTAATTCTCTCTATCAACTTATAACGCCATCTACAATTTTCATAGCGGAATTTTTTGGAAGTTTCTTTGTTTGACAATGGTCGAACACTATTAACTAATAGAAAATTATTTCTTAGAAAAAGTTCAGCCGATAGTGAATCAACATCAGAGCATACAAAATCAAAGAAAAAGACAAAGAAGAGTAGCGTTAGTGGCTATAGAGGCAGAAATAACAAGTAAAAATTTCAATTTAAATTCTTGTCATAACAATGACTGAATAAATTGCATTTCTCTTTTTTGTCATCATAGAATTTCACCAGAAGAATCACGAGATGAGTCGACATCAAAGAGAAGAGGTAAATCTGCAGGAACAGAAATTTCACGTCATATCATGGAGAAAGTTGCACCCGATGGCGGTGTTGTTAGTAGTAGTGCGCCCGATCCTGATCCATTAGAACCGTGGAGCACAAAAGACATTAAATGCATCAACAACATACTTGATAACTCCGACCGAGAATAATTTTTCTCTTCTTTTCTTTATTCTTCTTTGCTTTCCTTCCTTCTCGTCATCCATTGGAAATGTGAAATGTGCCAGATTTTTAATTGGCATTTTTTTGGCTTTCTTCTATTTCTATTTTGTGATGTCACTATTGTTGATCACTTGATTTATCTTGCAGCCATTTATCTTCTCGCTCTCTATCAAACAATAGTTTTAGACAAGAGGAAAGAACTCTAACAAAAATTGTTTTAAAAGTTTCATACAATGGTTACTATGTTGTCATTTTCAAGAGTTCTTTCCTCTTTTGTTTTAGTCAAGGCATGAGAATACTTTTTGTTTGACTTTTTTTGTAGAATTTTAATTGAATATTTTTGGCTTAAAGCATGCTAATTTCTCTTTTATTTTAGAGTTGTAAAAGTAGAATCTATTTTGTAGCATTTGGCTACAGTATTCAAAGGGATATTAAGCTAAACTAAAATTTTTTTGAAAAGCAGTCAATGGCTACAGTATCTATTTGGCTTCTTTTGCCGTTTAGTTACTGTAGCCAAAATTTACTTTTCTGGCTACTGGCTATTCTTTTTTATATGGTATAAAAGAAGCCAGAAAAGTAGATTTTGGCTACTGCCTAGCAAAGAGAAGGAAATGATAGAAAATCATGATAGTTGATAGAAAAGATAGTTGCGATAGTTTTCTCTAGTATCTATCGCACAGTAAAATTATTGCGATAGTATCTATCAATTGTGGCTCTATGGCGATAGTAAAAACTATCGAAAATTTTTATCAATTTGAACTTTTTTCAACTATCGCGATATTTCCCTCTCTATGCTGTCTACGGATCAATAGTTTAACAACTCTGAAATTTTGAATAAACATATTTGGCTTAAAGTATGATAATTTTTCTTTTATTTAACTTTAATTGAGCTCAATAGAAAAATAAAATGTAATTTTCTTGATTTTACCATCCCAAGAGGGTCTCAATTTAACAAAAAGTAAAAGTTGACAATTATTTTAGTTCAAAATTTGAATTTAAACTAGCGCGTTTTGGTACAAAAACTTCAATTTTTTTTTTTGAGAAAAATGCGCTAAAATTTTTAGTATCTTTTTTTTTTGCTTTAAATTTGATTGTTTTAGCATTTTAAATTTTTCTTGAATGATTTTTATTAAAGTAAAGTAAACAATCTAAACTGCATTTTTCGTTTTCTCAGAAATTATAATTTTTATAACGAACTTTTTAACGGAAAATAAATTAGAATTTCAAATATTTTAAATTCTAAAAAAACGTTAAATTTAAACTTTATAGAGGAAAATTAAGGAAAACAACAGGCGTGCGCAATTCAAATCAAGGAAAATAACGGTCAGTTGAGACCACTTGGATACTATCAAAACCAATACTGAAATCAAAGATTTCTCATGCCTTGATTTTAGAGTGAATTTCTTTTTTTTGTGATAAATGAACAAATGCACGGACATGTATGTAGTTCGATAGATAGAATTCAAAAATGAAATAGAAAACATGCAATGTTGTTGTTAACCAAGTACATGTACAGATAGAAAGAATCAAAATGTTAAATTGGATAATTGAAGGGAAATGAAGAGAAATTGCCAATATATGTGAGAATGAAATAGTTTTCAATTTCAATGTTAGTAGCTTGTAACTTATTGAATTGTTATTGAAGAAATTTTACTTTAAATAAAGTGAAGAGAAAAATAAGAAATTATTTCACTTTTTGATGAGAATATTTTTCAGCTTTTTTTGAGTTTTTAAGCTTTTTGCTTGCTGAGATTTTTGGTATTTTCAGATTTCATTTGTTAAAAAAGGTAAAAGTATTAAAAATTTAATCAACTGTATTTTTCTTTCTACTTCATTATAAAACTTAAAAGAAAAAGTAAAAAAGTAAAAATCAACTTTCACATATGAAATTTAACAAATGATGTCGATTTTTCGAACATAAAACTCAATCGTAAAACAAGAAAAAACTTTTTTATCCATTGCATTGTCACGTCTTGCTCTATTCATACATTTTTAAGCTCTCAAACATCTAAGTACATTTTAAAGTTCAATATTAAACTTTTCACTTAGCTGCAACTCAATTTTTTCCAATCTATACAAAAGGATAAGTTCCAGCTACAAAAACTTTTTTGTTTTCTTCCTTGAAGTTTAATGGCAAACTTATATGGTACCTAAAGGTGCACATGTGAATGATAAATGTTTTATGTGAACTGTACAGATGATATTTTAGGCAAGAAGAGTGAATTTAATCATTCTGATAAAATAATCGAACTTTTTTGTCCGTTAAAATTTGAATTATTTTCGAAATTCGAACTTTCGAAATTAAATTTTCGAAAATCATTTTTAGTAGAGAAAAATTTGAATTATTCAAGTTTTAAAAGTGAAATGATACAAAGTAAAGTCTGTTTCATGAACAAAACAAAAACTAATAAACTAAGAGAAATAAATGTTCAGTCAAAGAATAAAAATTAAATTTTTTCAACATACAAATTTTAACGAACTTTTCAAAATTCAAATAATTTCGAAAATTCAAAATTTGAAATTTTTCTAACGGTTAAAATAAAACAATCAAGTGATGAATTGCACAAACCGCACATAAAAAACTTTTTCATTCATCAAATAAAAAGACATAAAATCATTTTAGAAATTCACAATTTACAAGCCATTAACAATGAGATAAAATTCATTCAAACTAGCAACATAATTGCAAAAAATTTGAAGCCAACACTTCAAAGCGGAAGCCCAAAAAAAGTTTTGAAAAGTTTTTCTCCTCTTCCAATCGATTGCACACACAAAAAGTTCAATTTTATGCTCCATAAATGACTTTTTTCCTCTCACAATTCGCTTGGCCGAGACATGAAATTGGCTAGCTGCTGCTGCTGCTGTTCCTTATGCTTCACTTGAGTTTATCAAAAAAAAACTTTTTTATTGTTCACTTCCGTAAAATTTTATTTTACTACTGCATTGGAGAATGCTAATAATAAATTTTGATAGACAAACTCACTCCAGATATGTGTGAATGTGACGGAATAATGGCAAAATTTTATGGTCAACTTTAATATGCTTCATAAAAGCAACATCAATTTATGATGAGAAGGGAGGAGTGAACTTATTGATGATATTCAATTAAAAATCAATTTCATAAACTTCTTCATTTCGCTGACTGACCTTTTTCATGATTAGGGTTTGATACTTGAATGTTACTTGACTTGCTACTTGCATGCAAGTTGACTTAATCAAAAATTGTCTCTAATTTTTTCAGATTTTTATTTAATTTTTCAATAATTTATAAATTTATCAAATTTAAATAAATTACAGAAATTTTTTAGTAAGTCAACTTGCAAGTCAAGTAGCAAGTCAAGTTGCATGCAAGTAGCAAGTCAAGTAACATTCAAGTGTCAAACCCTAATCATGATTGATACGATGAGCTTTTTTTTTTTCAATTTAAAGTTCATTCATTTCAATTTTGTATCATAAAAAAAAATTCAACTTTTATATTTTAATTACGGAAATTTGCCAACACAGACAGAAAAAATATTTTATTTTTCAATTTCATTTAAATTTCACCTCTCACTTTTTTTTATGGTCATCCAACAAAAAGTATTAAAATTTTTGTATTTTTTTTTTCTCTGTCATATGAATATCAATTAATATGCAAAGTGAAAAATTCATTTGTGAGAGCACTTTTT
This sequence comes from Polypedilum pembai, assembly GCA_014622435.1. NCBI lineage: Eukaryota > Metazoa > Arthropoda > Insecta > Diptera > Chironomidae > Polypedilum > Polypedilum pembai. The sequence goes on from JACWBX010001471.1 coordinate 12,036, forward strand.
GGAGGTTTTTTTCTCAGTTGTTGCTACGAATGTAAATTTATTTTTAAAAGCACGCGAGAATTGAATAACTTTAAATGAAAATGAAGTAGAAAAATTTAAAAAAAAAACTATTATAAGCTGACAGTTGTGTTGTTAAGAGCGCATTGTTTTCGTGAAAAATCAAAAATTTAAAGTAAAATTTAACGCGGCAGTTTTATATCTAAATTTTGTCTCGACTTAATAATAAAACTCGATCTTTTATGAATTCTTACTAGACTAAACTATGATAAAATACTAATAATATAAAAATAATTATGATGAACAACGACATGAATGTAATCGTACAATTCCCCACTAATCATTTCCCCACTAACGGATAATCGAAATAAACAACAGTTCATAAAGAAAATATTACTAGTTTGAAATATTTTCAATTTATTACGAGGTGATACTGATTACAATTATAAATTTTTAGCCAGGCCTAGGCACTCATTACTTCCAATCTGCATACTTGTGTTTATTTGTACTTTTTTGTACATTTTTGTACATTTTTGTACGATTTTGTATTTCTTTGTACTTAAAAATGAAATTTTTTACCTCTATTTTTGAGTGCATAGGCCTGGATTTTTAGCAACGTTTCTCAAGAACTTTGCACAGGTTTGCTGAAGACCAAAGTGGTAAATGGAAATCATTCGGTTGCTAGTCAAGCTGAACAACTGAGGCATGACACAGACGTATAAATGAAAACGTTTCTGCGCGTAATTGCAACGTAAATTATTTGATTATTTTCCTTAAGAGGGAAGCAAATGTGATGTTGTAAATGAAACTTCTGTTCGTGTTGTGATTCGCGGTCCTTATCTGTCGCTTAGAGAGCGAGTTATATTTAGGGTTTCTGATTGCTGTTAACAGCAACAGCAAAAACAGCTGTTTTTTTGGCCAAAATCGAAAACAGCAAACAGCTGTTTTTTTGTGCTGTTTTTTGCTTTTTTTTATGTTTGTTTTATTTTTTTGAAAATTTCATTTAAATGAAAAATTTGAATTATTTTCATCAAATTGACAAAAACTTATCGAGTGAATTACATGAATTTGATTTTATTTTTGAACAAAAAAATAATTACGTAATGAAATTAAAAATTTCAAAATTTATGACTGTTCATTTTTTGTATGTGACTGGTTTTTAAAAATAATTATCGAAAAAGGATTGAATGTAAACTCATGTTAAATTTCAGGAAAAATAAAAACAATAGTTTATTTTGCTACTATTGAATTTAGTTTATAAAAAGTAGACTTTTTCTTTTTGTGAATATTCCCGGGAATTACCGACTTCGGGAATGACTACATACAA
>JACWBX010001472.1:0-14696 GCA_014622435.1 Polypedilum pembai
AAACTCCACAGATGTTATAAGCAGTTTTTTATGGTGTCACCCTAGTTTGCTTTGATGAAGTTTGAGGTTATGTCGATAACTCAATATTGCTTTGAATTTTGATGTTCCAAATTAAATTCACCACAGATGATGCAACTATAGCTCGACTCATACTATAGAGCCCGTAGGCTTGATGGTTCCTTTAGTTCTTCGCGCCAAAATTTCCCGCCATATTGTCGAATATTTTTGAAATTTTGAAAATGGCAAATGTCACTTTTCTCGATGAAATTCACGCAAACTCGATATTGCTAGAGCTCAATAGCTATATCGAGCTATAATGAGATACTTGGCAGACTATTAAACTAAGTAAAACTAATTTAATTCGCGAGAGAGAAAAATTTCGCGACTGCTCGATTCGGAATTTCCGAGGTGAATAATTCAAAATTAAAGAAGCTCTTAAAATTTCAAAATAATTTGAGATTGAATTTTAACACAAAATGACCTGTTATAGCAACAAGCATAATTACAAAATCAATAAACTCAATTTATTCTTGGAATTCTGTTATAAAATGCATTATGAGAAAATAAAATTTGTTTTTGTCAAGGCCTGAAAACTCTTTGATGGTGATGGGCAAAATCACTCAAAGACAATTTTTCCACAGTCAAAAGAAAAAGTTTGTGAAAAAATTGTCTTTGAGTGATTTTGCCCGTGGAGGGTGCTCTTTGAATTTTTGGTTTTTAGCAAGGGATTAGAATTCTTGATAGCAAAAATAAAGTAAGCATTGAAATTCAAAAATTTTTTGTTAATTTGTTAGATTTTTTTTCCCCTTGGTTTTTAGTTTATTTAACTTTTTTTCTATTTTATTTAATTTTAAGTGAGCTAAATAAATAAAAAATAGTTTTGTCATTAAACCAAACTAAAATTAAAGAGTTATCATCAAGCCTTGGTTTTTGTAATTTTTTCTTTCTTTCTCTTTGACATGAATTTAAATAATTTGTGAAAACATAAATCACTCGAACGTTTTCAAAATCATTTTTTTTTCCTTTATTGAATGAATTTTAAATACAATTAGGAAGAGAAAGAGAAAATGTTTTTCTAAGGGGCGAAAAACTCTATCAAATTCTAACAAATTAACATAAAAATTTTTGTTAGTTTTATACAAAAATTTAAAGTTTCAATGGTTACTTTGTTTTTGTTATCAAAAGTTCAAACCCTTTGTGTTATTTCATCGATTTCATTTATATGTATCGGCTTATGTGTGACAGATGATATGAAAATTTGATTGAATTTTAACTTTCAATGCTTTTTTGCTTTCATTCATTCATTCATTCATACAGTCACAATTTAATGTGACTTCATGTTCAGACAATAATTCATAATAAAAATCATAGCAATAATAACACTTGTTTATTCCCAAAATGTGCCATTAAATTATTTTTGTGACATTTATTATGATTCATATATGCAAGCAAGTAAAGAAACAAAACACGACAGAGTTATTATTCATACCAGTGTTGTTACACAGTAGAGATAATATTTACAAATGATTTAGGCGCCATCTATAATTTCCATAGCGGAATTTTTTGTAACTATTATCACAGGCAATCACAGGCCGCCTGTGTAACAACACTGATTCATACACACACACACACACACACACACACATTTCTGCTCTTGGCTTTTTCTTTTTTTCAAGAACATTTCAAGCGATTTAATGAGCTTCTTTTTAACAACAACAAAAAAAAAAATAATTCTTAGAAGGACGAAATTTATTTATGAACAATTTTTATCAATGAAAAATATTCAAGGGATATACACTGATAATTTTAGTTAAAAATTAAGCATAGTGTATTCCCGTTAAAAATATATGAAAGCTCCAAATTTTGAAAATAATTTTAAAAGCTCTTTTGATTTTTGCAAGCTTTCTAGAAAAGTTTTAAAAATTTAAAGCATTAGAAAACATTTTGGGAAAAATTGAATAAATTCAAAACTATTTTTGAGTGAAGATACTAAAGCAAAGAAATTTCATTTTTAGGACAAAAATTTTGTCCTTTTATAAAGTGTTTTAATTTTTAAAAGCTTTCAGAGAAAATTTAAAAAGTTCAAAATTAATTTTACGAAAGCTTTTCAAGATTTCATAATTTTAAAAAGCTTTTTTATTAATGGGATGTACACTAGGGCAAATTTATTTCTATCTTTTTGTCCCCAATATCCGTATTCTCAAATTTTCATAAAATTATTTTCAATTTTCAAAATTTTCTCAAAAGCTTTCAAAAACTTTTTAAGTCAAAAGCTTCTTAACTTTTAAAAATTATTACCTCTCTTCATACAGTAAAAGGCAATAAAGTAAAAAATAAATTTTTATTGCTGTCAGTGTCCATCTCATCAATAAAATATTTCTAAAATTGTAAAATTACCAAAAGCTTTCTAAGAGTTTTTTAACTAAAAAGCTCTTTAATATTTGAAAATACCTTAGGAAAGTAAGGTACTGGGGCAAAATAGACAGATGTTTTGTTTTTTTTTTTTTTCATACAAAAAAGGCAAAAAGTCCAAAAATTTTCAAAAAAGCTTTCAAAATTTTTCACTTTTAAAAAACTCAAAAAGCTCTTTAATATTTGAAAATACCTTAGGAAAGTAAGGTACTAGGGCAAAATAGACAGATGTTTTGTTTTTTTTTTTTTCATACAAAAAAGGCAAAAAGTCCAAAAATTTTCAAAAAAGCTTTCAAAATTTTTCACTTTTAAAAAACTCAAAAAGTTTTTTAACTAAAAAGCTCTTTAATATTTGAAAATACCTTAGGAAAGTAAGGTACTGGGGCAAAATAGACAGATGTTTTGTTTTTTTTTTTCATACAAAAAAGGCAAAAAGTCCAAAAATTTTCAAAAAAGCTTTCAAAATTTTTCACTTTTAAAAAACTCAAAAAGCTCTTTAATATTTGAAAATACCTTAGGAAGGACACTGAGACAAAGAAAACAAATTTTTTGCTTTTTTTCCATGCAAAAATTAATTATTATTCATTTTGTTCATTTTCTCAAAAACAAAAAGTTAAAATTATGAAATTAAATTAAAAAGCTTTTTAACATTAAAAATTTGTAGTGATAGACAATGGGACAGAAAAACAAATTTTTGCTCGTTTTTCATATAAAATTGACAAGAAAGCCAAAAAGAGCTTTGTTACAGTGTCCATAAACTCAAAAAAAAAAAAATTTTAAAATTGTGATATTTCAAAAAGCTTTCACTTTTAAAAAGCTCTAAAAGGAATTTACAAGTTTTGAATGTTCAAAAAGCTTTCAAAAATTTCCAAACTTAAAAGCTTTATAAAATTTAAAAGTTAGAAAAGTTTTTCAAAATTTTTGACATTCAAAAAGCTTTCAAAAAAATCTTAAAAAATCTTCAAAAATTTTTATTCCTTTCAATTTTAGGTGATAATAGAGAAGAAAAAAAATTTTGTGTTCATGTCTCAATTAAATAATTAAAAATAAAAAAGAGTGAGAAAGAAAAAAAAAGTTTAAGTGAGGAAACTCTGATGTAGATGAATAAATTATGAGCTTTTTCAGTTCATTAGTCGCCAATGTTACAAGTGGCGTAGCAAATTTAGGTTTAGGTTCACGACGATTTTCGCTTTCGCGTCAAGATTCAAATGAAGGAAAGGTTACGGATGCTGGTGCAAAAAATACTGCAACACCGTCAATAACTGTCACATCAACAAGCAACCTTTCAACTCAGCATGGTAAGCAAAAAAAAGAATTAAAAAAAAATTCCATTCTTCAGCCCACATCACAATTTTCATTCTGTTGCTATTTTTTGCCTTTCATAGTCCTCACATAGTCCTCTTTAACCACATTTAGTTACTTGTACTTATTTGATACAGTCAAATTTGTATTTAAAAAATGAAATTTTCTTCTTTCTTCTTTCTTTTTTGATGATGAAAATTTTTCTTTTTCTTTTCCATTAGAGTAAATTATTTAATTATTTTAAAATTAATTTAAGAAAAAGCAAATAATGATAAAGACATTTTAAATTTGTGTTCAAGAAGGATGAATAGATTATTATTTGAATTTATTTTGAATTAAGAACCAACCAGCACACACATTCTAAGCAGTGTTGTTACACAGGCGGCCTATGATTGCCTGTGATAATATTTACAAAAAGTTCCGCTATGAAAATTGTAGATGGCGCCTAAATCGTTTTGAAGCGCCATCTAGCGGAATTTTTTCTTGTTAATATTATCACAGGCAATCACAGGCTGCCAGTGTAACAACACTGATTTTAAGTATTAATTTCCAAAACAACTAAAAATCGCCGAAATTGAAGAATCTTCAATGATTTTTTTCAAGGTATTTGAACTCTTGATACCGAAAACAAAGTAATCATTGAAATTCAAAAATTTTGTATGAAACTAAAAAAAAATTTAATATTCCCTGGAATTAGAAAATTTCATTTTCATAAATTTCTTTTTTCAAAAAAAAAAATAAACTTTTTTTTGTCCCTTCTGCATTTTTATTTTAGTAAATTGTTTCAGCTCAAAATAGAAATTAATAACGAAATAAAAGAAAAACTCGTTAAGTAACGGTTTTTAAAAATTCAAAAGCTAACAAATTTTATTTATTTTGAATTTCCATTATATTTTTGAATAAGTTTCTTAAATGAATTCTATGAATTGAATGAAAAATTGAGGAGTAACACTGGAGTCAAAAGTGCAAAAAAATAAAAATTTTTCAATTGATCTAAGGTTCTCACGGCGATGCTGATAAAAAACTTTTAAATTTATAGATGGCGCTACATTCATTAAGAAGATTTTTTTATGCTGATGAAAGCGCCATCTACAATTTCATAGCATATCTTTTTAGAAACTTTTTGTCAACACCAACAGACAAATCCTAAATTAATCTATTTCTCAAGTAAAAATTACTGTTTTGAAAAAATAGCTGTAAGATAATGAAATTTAATTTTATTTCAACAAACTTTAAATTGTTTTTATTTCCTTATCGTTCACACACACACACACACACAAAAGACAAAAGAGAGAAATAAATTTGTCAATAAAAATCGAATGAGGATGACAAGATTTCAATTTGTGTTAATCAGAGCATGAAAACCTCCTTTTTTCGGTTTTTCTAATTTTCAAGATCTTAAATTAAAGTTCAAGTTTCACTCATTTAATTTTCTCTGATCAGAACAAGAAGGAGGAAGAAAAAAAAAGTAAATAAAAATTGAGAATGAATGAGAATTTGGCTGGCTCTCATTCATAGCTATAAGAGAGAGAGAGAAAAAGAAAAAAGTTCTTTAAAAATTCACAACAAGGCATCCTTCAATGACCTTCCGGCTGTTTTTTGTTCCTCTCACTTCGCTCAAGTGAATTTACTTTCCTTTTTTCATCATCATCATCATCTTCTTTTTTATAATACAATACAGTTGAGAAGAAGTTTGAAAAGAGAAGGACAAGGAATATCGTGGTTTTTTGATGATGACCATCTTGTGTCCATTTTATATTAAAGAAAAATAGCAACAAAATATTTAAATAACGGAAAAATTATTTTTGAATTTTTTTAATTTTTTTGAATTTTTCGTTAAATTCAAAGGTGAAAATAATTCTGACGAAAAAATTTTTAAAAATTCGTTTTTCTTTGCTATTTTTCCCAGGATTGGAAAAGACAGATTCTGTTACAGATTTTGACGAAAAATATCGAAAGAAAGGAAAAATCAGGATTAAAAATTTGTCAAATTCTGTCGACAGATCTAAAAAAAATTTTATTTTTCAAGCTCGCCTACTGCCAGTAAAAAAAGCTAGGATACTAGCTTTTACTAGAAAGCTTTTATGAAAAAAATTTTGATTGAGGTTTTCTGTTGATACCAAGGTATTTTGCTAACAAAACTTTCAACTTTTGCTTGAAATTTGTTAATTTGTCAGAACTAAATAAATTTTACTGAAAATTCAGCTCATTTAAGAATTTTTTAAAAGCTTTCTAGTAACTTTTTTTTACTGGCAGTAGGCGAGCTTGAAAAATAAAATTTTTTTTTGGATCTGTCCCTACCTTGGATTTTATCTATGTTGTAATGTTTACGTTTAAAAAACCTTTTTAAAATGTTTAAAAATCAAGAATCGAAACAGTTATTCATTCAAGTTGTAGCGTATAACTTTTATTGAAATGACAATTAGATGACGATTGAAGATGAAATTGATTGACCAAGACTATTTTTGACCACGTGATGACTTCTATGAGACTTATTTTATCGAATTTATATATACTTAAAAATAATAATATTATAATAATTATAATCGACAACGATCTGTAGTTTGTATAATGAATGTATGAATAATAATCTATATCTGTGTGTGTGTGTGTTTCTCAGTTGCCAGCGCCCTATACCTAGGCCTATAAAGTATTTTTTTAACACAATAGATGTTAAAAGAGCAAATATTTGTGTTGGTTTAATCAGTAGATACTTTCTTGATCTGGCCAACACGATATAAAGTTATTATTAAGCAATATCAAAAGATTTCTCAAATGTAAACATTACAAGACAGATAAAATCTGTTAACAGAATTTGACAAATTTCTAATCCTGACTTTTCCTTTCTGTCGTTATTTTTGCTATTATTGTTTTTCGTTATAGTTTCTTTCCCCTTGGTCAAATTAAAAATATTTTAATTTTTAAATTTGAAAAAATCCGTTAATTTAGAAAACTTTTTGTTTTGTAAAAATTCCGTTAAACTTTTTAAAACTAATTTCTTTTCCAATTTATTTATTTTCTTTCAGGATTTCCAAAAGTGGTACGTGTGTTCTAAAAATAATTCATCATAAGTAAAAGAGAAAAATATGACAATCTATCATTTTCCTTTCCTTAATAAAAATGAAAAAAAAAAGGTTCCATCACCATCAGCCAGCATCAACATTGGACAAGTTCCGGGCAGCTTACGTCGACCGTCTTCGAGGGGAATGGAGACAATGGTTCCATCACGGCAAGGATCTTTCCGTCAACAACAGAGACATTCACCCGTACAGACGGCTACTGCTGTTGCTGCTGCTGCTCCATTAGATAAACCACCATTAGCATTCTGTAAAAGACGAATGTCATGGCCAGAAATTGATGCCTCATCTACATCAAGGTAAATTTACAATTACATTTGTCATATCAAACACACAGCTTGAAATTTTCACTGTTAATGGCAGACTTATCTATGAATTTTTTCTATTAAAATAAAAGTTAGAAAAAAAAATATTGGAGAAATGATTATCATTAGGGAAAATATTATCAGCGTGGAAAAATCAAGAAAAAGATTATCATTTATAAAAGCTAGTTATTCGTGCGCATTTTCTCTTTGTTATGAGGGTAACAAATTTGTTATGACATTTTCTTTTTTGTTTTGATGGAAAAAGCATTAAAAATGTTTTAGTCATTTTTATGAAGTTTTAAAATAATTCTATTTAACGTATTTTTCAAATTTATTTTAAATTTTTAAAAATAACGAATTTTTGAAATTTAAATTTCAAGAATAAAAATCAATTTTTTAAGAAAATCAAAACGTTTTTTCATGTTATTCAATTTATTTATTAGTCATCTTAATGAATTTTTAAAATGATTTTTTAATGTTTTTACCAAGGCTGGGACACTTAACCAAATTAACACAGAAAATTTGGGTATTTTATAAAGCCTTAAACAAGCTAAATTTAGTTAACTTTTTTAATGAGTATTCCAGCCTTGGTTTTTACTGAATTGGTTTCAATTTTTAAAAATAACGAACTTTTAAAATTTGAATTTTTCTAAGGGAAAAAAAATCTTTTGATAGCGACAACAAAGTAACCTTTGAAGCTCAAAAATTGTGTACGAAATTATCAAAAAATCTATTTGTGAATTTTGTTAAAATTTTTGAATCTACTAAAATTTTTTAAAATTTTAAAAATAATGAACTTTTGAAATTTTAATTTTCAAAAATTTCAAAATTAAGGAATTTTTACACTTTAAATTTCAAAAATTCTAAAATTAACGAGCTTTTTTAAATAAATTTCAAGATTATTTTTATCACAATGAGAAATGACTGAAAAAGCGTATTTTTTATGAAAGAATGAAAGAAACCATTAAAGAAGAGAAAAAAAAAGCTTTTCACACATATATATTTTATTTATGTCTCTTATATATGACATTGTCGTGTATCTACTTATTTTCGCTCAATTCTATGCTATTAACATGAATGAATTTGTAGATACGTTGCTGTGGCGTAGACACCTGGTCGCGCGAAATTGTAAGGTAGACCGCCGATGATGTTTACCTTTTCAGGTGTGTTCGAATACACACAAAATCAACTCTCAAATATAAACGCACAGTATGAACTTCTGTATATATGTTGTACTTGCTTTAAAGACACACTTTAATGGCAATGACAACGAAAATTTATCGATTTTCTTCAAACATTTTTTTTTATTTTTCGGATAATTCCAAAAACGTGCTTCATCATTTTACCATACTATAAACGATTTTTTTTCTTTCACCTTTTAGTAGTTTTCGAAAAGGGAAAAATAAAAGTTTCTTCTTATTTTGTCTAATAACATTTAATAATTTATGAAATGAAAAGAAACAGTTCAAAGACAAACTTGGTAAAATCTTCATTAAAATAAACTTATTGTGTGGTGAAAGAAATTTATAGTTATGATAATTGTTTTCAAGTTAGAATTATTTTTGATAAGAATTTACAAAAATTGAAATTTTTAAAATAAAGAAATAAGAAGTTTTCAAATTTTAAATTTAACGGTTTTTTGAAATTTAAAATTTTAGCTACTTAGTCATTGTTTGAATTTAAAAATTTATTTGAAATTGTAAATTTATATTGCTTTTACTTAATCTATTTAGTAATTTATTTAATTTAATATTAAAAGTCATAAATTTCAAATTTAACGGATTTTTGAAATTTAAATTTGTTTTTGTTGCTCAATTATTGTCTGTTTTTAAAAGTTAATTTGAAACTGAAAATTTATACTGTTTTTCATTTAATCTATTCGGTTTCTTACTTTGAATAGAATCAATGAAAAACAGGATTGAAAATGTTGCTCAAAAAATATAAAAATATTTTCCCAAAAAAGCATAAGCTTTGGCCATCGATTTTGAACAATTGGTTGGATTACTCAAAATTTTCTGCAAAATAATGAAAATTTAGACTTAAATTTAGCTAATGTTAGAAATTTGCATTCTAAAATAAAATTTTGATTATTTATTTTTCCAATTAGTTCTTTTAGTTCTTCATAAAAATTCCATTAAACTAATGAAGTGTTTCAGCCTTGATTTAAATTTTAAAGTTTTGTTGAAATTGAAAATTTAAATTGCTTTTCCTTAATCTATTGAATTACTTAATTAAAAGGAAACGTTGAAATTTCAAATTTAACGGTTTTTTGAAATTCAAATTTTCAGTTGTTCAGTTATTGCTTCAATTTAACAATTTATTTGAAATTGCAAATTTATGTCGTTTTTTCTTAAACATTTCAGACACTTAATTAATTTAATATAAGGTGACAATAATTTAAATTTAACGTTGTTTTCACAATTGAAATTATCAGTTGCTCAGTTATTGTTAAAAATTAAAATTTCATTTGAAATTACAAATTCAAATTGCTGTTCTTTAATTCATTCAGTAATTTAATCAACTTTATATAAAACGTCAAAATCTCAATTTAACGGTTTTTGAAACTTGAATTTTCAGTTGCTCAGTTAATGTTCAAATTAAAAGTTTGTTTGAAATTGCAAATTTTAATCGCTTTCCCTAACTTATTCAGTAACTGATTTTGTTCGATCAAAAAAGTCAAAATTACAGATTTAACGGTTTTTAGTAAATTCAAATTTTCAGTTGCTCAGTTTTTATTTACATTTCAAACTTGCAAATTAAAGCTCTTTTTCCCTAACTTATACAGTTATTAACTTTCAATTATGCTTATAAAGATTTCTATTTATAAACATCGAAGAAATAAACTCAATTTCAAAGTGATTTTTCCTTTCTTTCTTTCTCAATAATTATTTATATTGCGTCTCAGTGAATTTCGATGAAAATATCATTAGCAATAAGCAATCCATTACAATTATCGCTTCTACCTTACTCACACACACACACAAACAGTTATTTTATCTAAATGTGAATTTATTACCCATTTTCGAATCAAAAAAACAAAGATAAGCAAAATGCGGCTGTCACTAATGATTTTGATAAGAAAAATATTTTTTTTTTTAATCATTTTCCTGAGAATTTTCCACCTTTTCGTAAAACTGTTTTGCGTTGTTGAAATATTTTACAAACACATTTTGGAGATTATTTTCATTTTCACTGTGATTGTTCAGCTGTCTGTAAAAAAGCATTTGAAAATTCAACAAAACAACAAAAGCAGCTTTTAGCAAATGAAAAAGCTGTCGTAAATGTGCAAATAAAAAATAGTCAAATAGCAAGCTTGTAGAAATTTTTGTGTAAATTAAAATTTGTTTGCTTACTATGATTTTAAAATGAAAATTTTTTAACGAACTTTTTTGAAAAAACTTTTAACGACTTTTTCTGAAAATTTAAATTTTTGTTATTTTTCGTCATCATCATTTTTTTGCTATTTTTTCGTTTTTCGAGTTATTTTCCCCTTGGAAAATTTTTAACCAACTTTTTGAAAATTTTCAATGACTTTTTTGAAACTTTTTAACGGACTTTTTTTGAAATTTTTTAATGAACTTTTTTAAACAAATTTCAAATAAAGACGTTAAAATTAAAACATTTTTGTTTCTTAAAAACTATCAAATAAAAGAATTGTAAGCAAAGCCTAGGACACTTAACTTTTTTAAATTTTAATTTAATCAAAAACTTAAGTGTTCTAGCCTTTAAACTTTAAACTTTTTTTTGTACTAACAAATTTAAAGCATTAAAAAAGTAATAATGAAATTTAGTCACCTGATGGTTAGCACTTGCTTTACTTTTTTTTCCATACACTTAACAAAGTGTCTGTCATTTTCACATTTTCATAACGTGTTAAACTAGTTGAAAAATAAAAAAAGTTTTTCTCTCTTTTAGATTTAATTAACAAAAAAACTCGTAAAAGTTTTACTTCACTCTTTTTCTCTTACTGTCATAAAATATTTTAACGAGAGTTTTATAAACTTTTTCTCATTTTTCAAAAAATAATAAAATCGTGTAGCATCTACTTAAGACATTTTATTCATTTACTTGATGGATTAAAATTTCATAAAAAATTCATAAGAGTTGTTGCACATTTAGTGAACTAAAGCCTTAAATGAACACTTTGCTATCATATTAATTTTTTATGCTTATATAGAAGAGCTTCGCTTTTGTTTTTTTCATTCTCTTTTATTTTATCGTTTGTTGCTGCTGCTATGCTGAGTTAAAAAGATAAAAAAGAAGAAAAGAAAATTGAACTTGAAAGAAGATTGAAAATTTTTTATTTATTTTCGTTCAAAGCAAGGCCTGAAAACTTTTTTAATTTTTGATTTCATTTTGGATTTTCCATACAAAACAAAAAATTTGACTTTTTTTATTTCGTTATACAAATCAAATAGAAATTAAAAAGTTTTCAAGCCTTGGTTCAAAGTGCAGAAATTAGAAAAAAAACCGTTAAAAATTTTCAAAAAATTCAAATATTTAAAAACCGTTAAATATAAATTGAACAAATAAAAGATATTAAAGAAAATTTTGTTTATTTCAAACTCATTAGAAGATTTTTCTAATTTGATGACCAAAATTTTTTCTTATTGCTACAAAAATGTCTAATATAAAAAAAATAATTCGATATTAAAGATTTGCCTCGATTCACCCCATTTCGCATTTCCGGTTTCCACTTGTCACGCAACATTAAAACAAAAATTTTAAATCGTTACTTTGTTTAAATTTAGCGTCTTTTCTCGAAAATAAGGGAAATTTTCCTTTTATTTTTATTTGATTTTCGGAATTAATCTTGTATGGAATTTTAAACGAAAATTATTGAAATCCAAAGTCGTTCGGAAGACATGAAAATCGATACTTAAACTATGATAAAGCAATATTTTAAATTGAAATTCGTTGATATACCAATTATGAACAGATTATAAAAAAAAAGCAATTTTTTGATTTCTTTCTTCAAATTTTTATTCTTTTTATCGATATTTTTCTCATTCTTTGCAATTCTTTGTTTTTTTTTAACTGTTCCTTTGATTTGAACACTCGTTGAATGAATTGGATTTGATTTTTGAGCAAATGAAGCTTTGTCTACTGTGTCCTAATCTCAACTCCTACCACCAAACACACGATAGTGTCGGTGGAACGTTTTCATAGAAAACGACTTTCAAACAAGAATTTTATTCCTGCCAATGAAGCCGCTTGAGTGTCTTCACATCACTGTAACTCTACAGAACATCTCAATCAAACTATTGTGAGGGACCTTTCCTTTTAAAGTGTGTTTTAGGAGCACTTTTGAGTAGTCGAAGTTTCTAAATTTTCCAAAAAAAAAGTCTGTAGAAATACAGCGCTCTAACTACTTGGCTAACGACACGCTCAACTGCTTCACAAACTTTGAATACTTTTTAAATTTTTTCAAATTTAATTTCCGCACCTTGTTATTTGGAAAGAATTTATTTAACAAGAAAAGATAATTGAAGACTTTGAATTTTTTAACTTGACTTTGAGAATTCATGAAGAATTGAGAAATAACAAAGAATGCTGCAAAAATGTTAAAATTTATTAAGAATTTATGGGAAAAATTTCATTTTGCTGTTAACTGAAGCTCACAATTTTTCTTCTCTTTGTCAATAAACAAAATTATTTAATGCAAAAATTGAAAATTTTTTATGTGTTTGTAAAACTTAAAAGAACTTAAAATTTACTAATGTTTGTCAATAATTAACTAAAATCACACATAATCTTCTTAAAATTATTTAATAGAATTTTAATTACAAAATAAAGAAGCTTAAAAGCATCTATTTTATTTCACTTTCTTAAATCTTTAAATAATATCAAAAATGTCAAGTGTAGACACACGTTTTGCTCTATTTTACTGATCCTTGTTGCTCTTATTTTTGATCTATTTTGAACTTAATTTGACTCTTATTGATTTTAGCTACCGTCTTCCCTCGAAAATAAGAGACGCCTCTTGTATTCAAATAGAAGAAACCCTTTCGAGGGAAGACGGTAGCTTACTTTGATCTCATTTGATCGTTTTTGCTCTTTTTTCTACTTTTTTTTATCTTTATTTGAACTTTTTGCCCATTATTTATGAATCTATGCCTAGCAAAAACTAAAAACTCAAAAATGACAGGTTAAGACACAAGAATTGCTTTATCTTGCTCTCATTTGATTTTTGTTGCTCTTTTTTGAACTTTTTTTTTACTTAGTTGCTCTTTATATGATTTTTGTTGGTTTATTTTGATCTCATTTGAGCTTTTATGTTCCCAGTTTGTTCTTTGTTGCTCTTTATTTGACCTTTTTGACTCTCTAATTAAACTTTGTTGCTTTTTTTTTTGAGTTCATGCCTACGACATACGAGTTGCTCTATTTTGCTTTTTTATAAAATTTTTTGTTCTTTTTTGATCTTTTTGGTTCTTTTTTTAAAAGACCATGTTTAGAAATGACCTAAAAAAACTCAAAAATGACAGGTTTAGACACACAAGTTGCTCTTTTTTACTTTCTTTTGATCTTTTTTGTTCTTTGTTTGTCTTTATTTGATCTTTATTTGACCTTTGTTGATTTTTCTTGGCTTACTTTGATCTCATTTGATCTTTATTTGTTCTTTGTTTGATCTTTGTAATTTTTCAATTGAACTTTGTTGCTCTTTTTTGAAAATTTTTGTTCCTTTTTGATCTTTATTTGCATTTTTTTGGTTTTTTCTGTGAGTTCATACTTGGAAAGAAAACTTATAAAATTCAAAAATGCCAGGTTAAGACACACAAATTACTCTATTTTGCTCTCGTTTGATTTTTTCTGTTCCTTATTTGTTTTTATTTAAACTTTTTTTGAACTTCTTCTTTATTGCTTTTTATACGATTTTTGTTGGTTCTTTTTTGATTCTTTAATTGAACTTTTTTGAATTTATTTAACCTTTTAGGTTCTTTTCTCTATGAGTTCATGCCTAGAAGAAACCTAAAAAACTTACAAATTCCAGGTTTAAATATACGATTTGCTCTATTTTGCTCTTATTTTAGAAGATTTTTTGTTCTTTGTTTGTTTTTATTTGAACTTTTTTGATTTTTCTTGGCTTACTTTGATCTCATTTGATCTTTATTTGTTCTTTGTTTGATCTTTGTAATTTTTCAATTGAACTTTGTTGCTCTTTTTTGAAAATTTTTGTTCCTTTTTGATCTTTATTTGCATTTTTTTGGTTTTTTCTGTGAGTTCATACTTGGAAAGAAAACTTATAAAATTCAAAAATGCCAGGTTAAGACACACAAATTACTCTATTTTGCTCTCGTTTGATTTTTTCTGTTCCTTATTTGTTTTTATTTAAACTTTTTTTGAACTTCTTCTTTATTGCTTTTTATACGATTTTTGTTGGTTCTTTTTTGATTCTTTAATTGAACTTTTTTGAATTTATTTAACCTTTTAGGTTCTTTTCTCTATGAGTTCATGCCTAGAAGAAACCTAAAAAACTTACAAATTCCAGGTTTAAATATACGATTTGCTCTATTTTGCTCTTATTTTAGAAGATTTTTTGTTCTTTGTTTGTTTTTATTTGAACTTTTTTGATTTTTCTTGGCTTACTTTGATCTCATTT
>JACWBX010001474.1:0-61191 GCA_014622435.1 Polypedilum pembai
TTTATTAAATTATTTCAAAACAAGTTAAATGTGCTAAGTCAAAAAAATTTGAAAATTCAGTAAGTGTTGTGGAAAAAAGTGTTGATCATCGTGTAATCAATTAAATGGATACAAAGGATCGTATATTGAATGAAGTTTGGTTGGTATATCAGGTAAAAAGCTCCAATTTTTAAAATTTTATTTTACATTGGACATGTGTTTAAGACTTTTTCTTTGATGAGAGTTTTTTTTTTCATTCAGGTTTCATAACTTTTGGATTCTTGATTTGATAGTGGACAATCGAGGAATGAAGCTTTCTACTATTCAAAAGGTAATTGTGAATTGAAATAATAATACTTTTATCACAATATGTTCAATTTCAGTTAACATAGAGTATTTTACAACAAAAACTACCTCAAAAAAGACAGAAGCACAAAAGGTAAAAAAATATATATTCAATTGTTAAATTTATTATTTAATGAACTCGTTTTTAAATTTCAGATGAGATCCAGCAACAAACACCCAGTTGCTTAAAGTTCATCTGAGACTTAGAATTTTTCATCGATATTCATTTTCTATTTATGTTTTAAATTATTATAAATTTTGTAATGTAATATGTTCTATGAATAAGTGTAATTGCACAGAAGTGCAAGCAAATAAAAAGTCAAATTTTAAAAGCTAAATAAACATTTTTTTAATTATATAATCTATAAAAGATACAGGTTTTTTATTGCAGACTGGATAAAACCAGTCACTGCTTTTTCCTGTCAAAACAGAGATTGCAACAGGATCTAGAAACCTACGCAATATTTTTGTAACTTAGTTCCAAAACTCTGAATAAATTTAATCTATCTATCTATCTAATTATATAATAATTAAATCAACTATTCAATAGTTAAATTTGATTTTCTAATCTATTATTCGAATAGTAAATTTTACT
Organism: Polypedilum pembai; assembly: GCA_014622435.1. Lineage (NCBI taxonomy): Eukaryota > Metazoa > Arthropoda > Insecta > Diptera > Chironomidae > Polypedilum > Polypedilum pembai. The sequence continues at coordinate 920 of JACWBX010001474.1, forward strand.
ATTTGAATAGTTAATATTTTAACTATTCAATAGTAGGGTTCGGAATTATGCAGATAAGAAGAAGAAGTATGCGCATAATTTTCTTCTTCTTATTCATTTTTGTATGGAAAAATCAATAAGAAGAAGAAAATTATGCGCATACTTCTTCTTCTTATCTGCATAATTCCGAACCCTATTCAATAGTAAAATTCAACTATTCGTTTTGTAAAAAAAATTAACTATTGAATAGTTAAATTTAATTATTTTATGGTTGGAGCTATATTAACTATTTTATAGTTAAATTTTTCATACATTTTAACTATTGAATAGTAAAATTTTTTTTTTGAGTGTAAGTATGGCATATCGTTGGAAAGGTTTTGACGCGTACATCACGATGGTTTAAAAGGTTTTCGGGATAGTGTCGACCACAGGTCAGTGCATACCAGTCACTGGTGGTCTGGCATGATTTTGAACAAAAACTTCCCAAATGTCATAAAATGTAAAGAAAGCATGTCAGAAATGATTTTTGGACATTATTCTCTAGTCCATCCACATCAGGCTCTAGGCCATGATTGAAAATTTTCATATAATATGAGTATGGCATATCGTTAAATAAGTCTTCATGCATAGATTACAGTTATTTCATTGATTTTTGGAATCGTGTTGATCTATGGCTAATATATGATGGTCTGACATGATTTCAGTCAAAAAATTCTCAAATATCATGAAATGTCAAAAAAAACATGTCAAAACCTAATTTTTAAATCCAAATTTATTATTATTCTTACAAACTAAGTTTTGCATCAGTAAACTGATCTGTAACGGGAAAATGCACTTTTTATACTGTACTAAACACTTTTGAAAATACGCACATGCAATTAAGACCATGTGCGAACTCCGAAAAGTGTTTGATATAGGAAAAACATACTTAAGTAAATAAATGAAATATTATTCATAAACTAAATCATGAAAGGAAAAACTAATTACCACTAATGTTCGCACACAAATTTCTACAACAACAACAGCTGTTTTAAAATTTCCGTTATTTCAGCGCAAAAATCTTATTAGATTTTTCTTCTATCCAATTAGAAAATATCCTTCTTACCAGTTGATTTTACCAGACAAAAAATTTAATCTATTTGCGAAATTAATTGAGTTAAATGGAAGAAAATAAATTTGATAATGATGAAGATGAAGTTATTGAAGTCGAAAATGTGTCACCATCTAAACAAATTGATAGATTTCATAAAAGATTGGAGATATACAGAAGTCATCAAAATGATTGCAAATTTAGAGTTGAAAATTCACTTAGTGAATTAGCAGAACAACAAAATAATGAAATTGCAGTGCTAAGAAATAAATTTCTCGAAGAGAAGCCAAAAAGAATTAACAAAAAAGCAAGCAGAAAGGCTCTTAATTTAGACAGAGTAAGAATTTTAAAAATTGTCAATAAATTTTTTAATTTAACCAATAAATAATTTTAGGACATTCAAAGACATCTTCAGTTTATGCCTGTTATTTCATCAGCAGCAAATTCATCTAAATTTTCAGTCACAATTGTTCATAAATTGGAATTTTCAGGAACAAACATGAATCAACAACAACAACAGCTGCAACCACATCAGCATCAATTTTCAACCACAAATAATATTCAAATCAAAAATTTCCATCAAAACAATTCCATTTTGCCTCAATCACAAATCATCCCACAACAGCAACAAGATCAATATTCAAATCCGTTAAATGACTTTGATGATCTCGATTTTAATGGCATGGCAAGTTTATTATCAGGGCAAATGTCTCAACCGCTCGGTCCAGAAGTGCTCTTCGATCAAAATAATTTATTGCCACAGATGTCACAAGTTGACTCAGCATCATCATCTTCTTCGTCGTCATATCAATTTTCACAACCTGCTGACGATTTTCAATTTTATAATGTTTATAAAGGAATTTACTTTAATCCCAATTTTATGCCATAAAATTATTTTTTATTATAACTAGCACACTGCTTATACAAAATCACGTACTTTTTTTTTAACTACCAAAATGATCAGTGACAGTCACTTGTTAATGCTTACATTTTCTAGGTTTATTTTTAAATGTATTCCCGTGTGAGCAATTAAAAAATTGCTCTCGAGAGGGTTGGAACTTTTAATTACTATCATTATAAAATTTAGAAAATCTCATTAAAATCATTTAAAGAAAGACAATAAATTTATTTCAAAGAAATAATAGAATATTCGATTTTAACGGATAAATAAAATTCAAATTTAGGGGACTAAAAACTTCTAAACATGCCCCTAAAACTCCTTTTTTGAATACAAAATTTTAAAAAATTAATAAATTTTCTTACTAATTGTGATTCATATTATAATTTATGACTCAATATTTCCTTACAATTAAATAATAAATGAAAATAGTCAAAAATTCATAAAGTAAATAACTTTAAAAATAAATTTGTAACGGTTTTTAAAAATTCAAAATATTCAAGATCATTTTTCAAATTTGAAATTTTCTATTATTTCTTTTGTTTATTTCCATTTCTTTTGAACTAAAAAATAAATAAATATGTCATTTCAAGCACATGCTTCTTCACGCTATTATTTATCATCCTAATCTAAAAAGTTAATGTACTTGAAAAGTTCTGCTGGCAGGTCTGTTTTACAAAGATTATAATATCTTACATTACACTTTTGAATGTTATTTTTACAATTATTATTATTATTCCATATAATATCTCGAACTTTATTTCTTGCTAAATGTTTTAATGAAAATGCATTCTTAGGTGCAGGTTGAATATATTTGTAATTTTTCTCTTTACCATAATTCAAAACAAGAAAGCTTATGGCTTCTCTAACTTCAATCGTATCAAAACAAAAATATCGAATTTTATTCCAATATTTATCATCATCAAAAAAATTCGTAAGAAATGGTAAAATAATTTTCATTACATTCAAGTTCGAACTCAAATCGCCGTGTTTAATAATTTTTCCACCAAAGGTTAATGATCTTAAGAAATTCAATAATTCTAAATTTAGATCACAAGCATTCATTTTCAAATATGAGAGATTTCTAATGAGCTTCCATCGTGCGTTTTTGTCATTCACATTTGTCACTATTGTGTATCCAATGCTATTATAAATCTCACTCAGTTCCGGAACAAGTTTATTCATTTTCAGGAATTCAAAAATGACTGGAAAATTGACGTCATTTGAGCTGAGCATTTGTTCGACAAACAATGAAAAGTCCGTGACTTCATCATCATTAATAAATAATTGAAAATCCTTTTCATCGTCTTTGGTGGTCTCATGATGTGATGCTGCTGCAGCTGCTAAATGTAGAAAGAAAAATTAAACAATGTGTGAAAATTGTAAAATGTTCAACTCGTGCATAATAAAGAAAAAACAATTAAAATGCAATTTATTTGATGAAAAACTAACATAGAATCTCACCTTGAAGAGAAATTTGGCGTGAAAATGAAACAGCTGAGATTTCCATCATCGACTAACAATACACACGATGAATGAAAAGACGGGAAGGTGGAGGAAGTAAATTTTAGGTATAGTGAGAGATGATGATAAAAAATTGTAAAACAGATGGAAAAACTCTCTCGATATATATGTCACGTCGTCAGCAGCTCGTTGTTGTTATTGGATAAGTAGAAGAAAAATGTAAATAAGAAGATGCGTGTCAGCGAGAACGAAAAAATAATCGACACGACAATAAAGTATTATGTGAAAAGTATCACAAATTGGCTCGTTTGAATGATCACAATAAGGGGATGAAGATATTTTCTATTTTCTCTGAATCCTCTACGAATGTGATGATTTGTTTATGATAGAAAATTTATTATGAGTCAATGATGATGGCAAATTTTCACTTGAGTTTACTTCAAAAGTTTTTTTTAATAAACTGTGATAATAACACATTAATTTAATTACTTTCAATTTGTCTCAATTCAACTTGTATTTATTTTCTTGTGGGAAATTTTTCGTTTCACACTTCCTCCTCTAAGAAAATAAAAAATTTCTTTTTTGCTATTATATTCTTTGCCTCTTTATTTATGACTTTTCTCTCTGAAGTCAAAAGCAAGACTGACGAGATGTCTAGCAGTGAATATATAAGTATGTTTACATTAATTCTCATCACAAAGAAGAGGAAAATGAGAAAAATGTATGCGTGGGGAATATCGTTAATTGCACTTTTTGCTTTTTGTTGCTTATTCTTGCATAACATGGAAAATTTTTTATTTTCAATTTATCGCTTTTAAACTATTTTAAAAACATTGTTTTCTTCTATAAGAAATTAATTTATCTTTCATTTGACATAAAATAAATTATAAATAAAGCCATTAATTGAAACTTATTTTCATTTATGTATAAATAACTACTAAAAATAGTTTAAATTTTCTATCGGTTTTGAAATATTTGAACGAAAAACATGCGGAAGCCCTGACTTTTAAAAAAAGCATTATTTTGATTTGTGAATTTCAACATTTTATTAATTTTAAGTTATAAATAGGTGATTAAATTAGCCGCAAACTATTGAGTATTATAAAACTTTTTAAGTTTTATCGTAATAACGTGAAGGATATTCTCCATCGATTGGAGATAAATGTGAAAATTCAAAATAATAAAAATGAAATTCTAACACACCAATACAACTACAATTGAAAATTTTATTTACGCTAAAATAAATAATAATAGCGATGGCAGGAGCTAATATGGGTGCTAGCACTATTGTGAAGGTGCTTGGCGATACATCTATCAAAGAAGACTTGAGATTAAAGGCCGCTCAAGAGTTGGCAGAAACTTTCGAGAGTAATGTAAACAGTCCTGGATATGCAGCTTTCTTAGATATGACAATGAAGACCTTCTTGAAAGTTTTACAAGAAGGAGAATGTCATTTCTTTGCTGATTTCAATATACAACAAGTAAAACAAACATTTTTAATATGTTTACGAGAATTTTTACTTAATGACATTTTAATTTTAGATGAGAAAATTAATTCTAGAAATGATTCATCGTTTACCAGTATCTGAAGTTGTCCGTCCTTATGTTAAAAGCATATTAACACTTATGCTCAAATTATTGAAAACTGATAATGAAGATAATGTTCTCGTTTGTTTGAGAATCATCATTGATTTACATAAACAATACAGACCAACGTTTCAACCAGAGGTTTTTCTTAATTGAACTATTTTATACTCTTGATAATAATTTAAATCTTTTTTAGATTCATCTCTTTATCGGATATGTAAGAAATATCTATTCAGACTTACCAAAAAATCTCAATAAAATATTTGAACCTCGTGATCAAATTAGAGTAAAAGATTTGAAAGAAATTAATTTGGAGCAATTATTGGGTGAAATTTATTCAATAACAACTATTTATGTTGAGAAACAAGAGATTGAAGGGAAAGCTGCGACAAATTCATTCACATTATTACCTCGAGGTGTGAATTCTCTTAAAGTTTTGCAAGAACTGCCAATAATCTTAGTCCTGATGTATCAAATTTATAAACAAAGTGTACATCAGGAAATTGTGGAGTTTATTCCATTAATTATGACAACAATCGCATTACAACCATCTCCTGTACATCGTGCTATGCCAAATTTCAATCGAGAAATTTTCGTTGATTTTATGAGTGCTCAAATCAAAGCTCTATCGTTCTTGGCTTATATCGTGCGAACATTTTTGGCTCAATTTCAAGAAGTCATTAATGCACATTCAACTCAAATGGTTGATGGTATGATCTCACTTCTACGATTATGTCCAATGGAAGTTGCGAGTACAAGAAAAGAATTATTGGTTGCTACAAGACACATTTTGGCGACTGATTTAAGAAACAAATTTGTCAGTTCTATTGAATTGCTCTTTGATGAAGATTTACTTCTTGGTAGATGCTCATACAGTAATGAATCACTTAAACCTCTAGCATATTCAACACTTGCTGATCTAATTCATCATGTTCGTCAACATCTCAAACTTGATATATTAACAAAAGCTGTATATCTCTTCTCAAAGAATGTTCATGATGAATCTCTTCCAACATCAATTCAAACAATGTCTTGCAAGCTTCTTCTTAATTTAGTCGATTGCATTAGAATTCAACGTAACGATGATTCAACTCCATCACCAACACCAAGAGAACTTTTAATGACGATGCTCAAAGTTTTTACACTCAAATTTCAAACAATTGCAAAACTTCAACTTCCACTTATTATGCAGAAATGGAAGAATTTAAATACACAATCACAAACAAGTACAGTAGATTTTAATAAAGAAATGATTGGGATTGATATATCACCAGAAAGTATAAATAAATTGACATCAATTGGCTTTCCGACTGTTAATACTTTGAATGTCTGCGAATACAAGAGTTTAGTAAAAACATTAATTTGTGGAGTAAAAACAATAACATTTGGTATCAATCTCACTGACAATACTCAACAAAAAATGCCTGTTACATTTCAACCTGATGAACTTCTCGTATTCATTGATTTATTCAAATGGGCATTAGAAGCACTTGATATTTACATGATTAACATTCCTTCTCCAGGAACAATAGCAGGAGCTCAACAAAAAACTATCACACAATTACCAAGATCTAAAGACGAAAAAGAATTGTTAGAACATTTCAGTGGACTTTTCCTTACAATGTCACCACAAAATTTCCAAGAAATATTCTCATCGACAATTGATTTTATGGTAGATCGAATTTCTCAAAATGTTGCATTGCAAGTTATTGCAAATTCGTTTCTTGCATCGCCAACAACTTCACCTTTATTTGCTACAGTTCTAATTGAATATTTATTAGAAAGAATGGAAGAGATGGGTTCAAATATTGAAAGATCAAATTTATATTTGCGATTATTTAAACTTGTCTTTGGAAGTGTATCATTGTTTGCAAATCAAAATGAACAAATGCTAAGACCACATTTGCATAACATTGTCAATCGTTCAATGGATTTAGCAATGACAGCAAAAGAACCTTATAATTATTTCCTCTTATTGAGAGCATTATTCAGATCGATTGGAGGAGGAAGTCATGACAAGTTGTATAAAGAATTTCTTCCTCTCTTACCTAATCTACTTGAAGGACTAAATCGCTTACAAAGTGGTTATCACAAACAACATATGAAAGATTTATTTGTTGAATTGTGCTTAACTGTACCAGTTCGATTGTCTTCACTTTTGCCATATCTTCCTATGTTGATGGATCCACTTGTTTCAGCTCTCAATGGGTCTCCAACACTTGTGAACCAAGGATTGAGAACACTCGAATTGTGTGTTGACAATCTTCAACCAGATTTTCTTTATGATCACATTCAACCTGTCAGAGCTGAATTGATGCAAGCATTATGGAAAACATTGAGAAATACTGATACAGCTGCTTTAGTTGCATTTAGAGTTCTTGGCAAATTCGGTGGTGGAAATAGAAAAATGATGATTGAACCGCAACGTTTGGAATATAATCAATGTAACAGCAAAGAATCTTCTTCATCAGCAATTGTTGCATACTTTCAAGAACAAAGAAAACCAATTGATTTTCCTGTCGATAAAGTCATTGAAACTGCATTTAATGCTTTAAAAACGTCATCAACTGATCCTTATTATTGGGCACAAAGTTGGGAAATTATTCGTTGTTATTTGTCAGCATCAATTTGCTTGTCTGATGAGAAACACATTTTACAGAAACTTTTCACACATCCAAGTTTCACTGAAGGACCTGTCTTAAACATTAATTTGACATCATCACATTTTATTGAGAATCAAGCAAGAAAAACTCATCAAACAGCATTAACTGCCATGTTTGTTGCTGCAGCGACAAAAGAATTAAGGTATGAAGTTTATTAATTTGTAATTTAAAAATTTAATAATGAAATTTATTTGCAGGCAATCTGTATTACCAGTTTTTGTTGATGTTGTAAGACACTATACAATGGTTGCTATTGCTCAACAAGGTAAGAAGACTTTCATTAAGTCAAAATAGAAGAATTAATAAGATTTTTCTGTGTTTTTAGCTGGACCATTTCCACTCAAACAAAACCAACAGTACAACAATATCGATCCATTAGTTCTTATTGATGCTTTAGCAACAATTATGGGTCATGAAGAGAAAGAACTTTGCAAAGCAGCAAATTTTGCAATGATTTTAATAATTAAAACGGCAACAACAATTATGGGCTCAAAAGAACGTGCATGTCGTCTTGCAGTGATGCAATATTTGGCTGAAAAAATGTCAAACTTGTGTTATGAACGTCCTTGGTATGCAAAACTTGGTGGTGTGATTGCATTGAAATTTTTGTGTGAACACATGTCGATGCGATGGCTTTTTCAACATTTATATACATTCCTCAAAGCATATCTTTTTGTCATTATGGATTTAACTGGTGAAGTTTCAAGTGGAGCAATTTCAATGGCTCGAGAGTATTTAGCAAACATGTTAAATATTTGCATGGTACCACTTACAGACATTAGCAATGAAGAGTTAGTTGCATTGCAAAGAAAAGCTATGTTCGATGTAACTCATGAACTTGTGCGTAGAATAACTTCACCTCATCAATTAGTAAGAGAAACTGCTATGGATTCACTTAAACAAATCGCAAGTTTACAAAAGATTACTGTTACTGAAGTGATGATGCCACATAAAGAAGTTCTCGAAGATATTGTTCCACCGAAAAAACATCTTTTGAAGCATCAACCCGCAGGAGCACAAATTGGTTTAATGGATGCATTTTCATTCACTTCAATGGAGCCGAGATTATTTACACTTGATCTTAATTTAGTTACACACAAATTCTTCTTTCATGAAGTTATTACACTTGCAGAAGTCGATGATGTGTTTCTTAGCAAGTTAGATTGCTTCAAAAATATTAACAATTTGATTCCACTAAGAAAAAGTGCATTAAGAGCACTAGCAAGTTGTCATTATCTTGGACAAGAGCGTAAAAATGTCAAAGAAAAAATCTTCACTATATTATACAAGGCACTTGAAAAAAGTTCGGAGTTACAGGAAACAGCTTTTGAATGTATGCAAAAGTTTAATTTAGGAAGTACAGCTGAAAAAGAGTTTTTACTACAGAATTTACGACCACTTTTGTTAGCTCTTGGTGATCATAGAAATTTAACTATTAATATCGTCAAAAGATTATCCTATTTGACTCAACTATTTCCTGCTATGTTTAATGAAAAATTATGTGATCAGCTTTTAGAAATAATCAAGAAAATGCTTCAATCATCAATAACAGCAAATAAGAATCAAAACTTTTTGAAGGTTTCAAAGACTGGAGAAACTGAAGTTAAAATTGCTACAATTATTGAAATATTCCATCAAATTCCTGCTGGTAAGTTCTTTCATAAAATTTTTCCCTTCAAAATTTTAATCTCTATTGATATTATTCTAGCTTCAGCAAAATTTGCTCCAAGTTTAATTTCATTGGTTCTTGCTGCTGAGAAAGAGATTATGATCGAACCTTCAAGTCCATATCGAGCTCCATTAATTAAATTTCTTAAACGTTATCCAGAAGAAACAGTTGAAATATTTTTGAATGAGATCAATATCAAAAATCCTCAATACAATCGATTCCTGATTTATCTCTTAAAACATAAAGATGGTGCAGCATTTGTAAATGTAATGGAAAAGAAAGAAGATCGGCTAGTTGAATTGATATTGAAAGAAAAGACAAATCAAACATCAGTATTACCTGAATATACACCAGAAGATGAAAACGAAGCACAACATCAAGCGATCTTGTTAATTTATACTCTTACAGAAATCACAGACAAATGGATAGATTCACAAGTAAATATCATCAATGCATTGACACTTATTTGGAGTCGTGAGTTAGGAAGTTCGCTAACAAGTGAAAATATTACATGCGATTTATGGCATTTAGTTGGAAAAATATTACTTCGATATTTTGAAGGAAATCCAAGCAATATCAAGTTACTTTATGAGTTACTTAAAGCATTTTGTGTGCGCTTCATTCCCGATTTCCAATTTCTACGTGATTTTATACAAAACACAGTTTGTCAAACATATAGCGTTGAATGGAAACGAAGTGCTTTCTTCCTCTTTGTTGAATTTAACAAGAATCCGATGATTTCAGTAGATTTGAAAGTGAAAATAATCACAATGATCATTATTCCATGTTTTGCTGTTAGCTTTGATAATGGTCATGGTGAGGAATTAATCGGAGCACCAGCTGCTGTTATTCAAAATCCACAACAACCAATTGCAACATTAAGTATGTCAAGTCTTTCTTCTACTTCATCCGTTGATTCTGATGATGAAAATATTGTGAGTGTGTTTGTGAACAAAGTAATTGAGCCAGAAAAATCGATTGATGATGACGATGATGCATTGAGAATTGCTTTACTTCAATTTGCATGTCTTCTCGTAGAACGTTCGGCTGGTCACATTCATGATGGATCAGGGACAAGTACAAATAAGAAAGAGGGGAACAAATTAAGACGATTAATGACTTACGCTTGGCCATGTTTGTTAGCAAAGAATTATGTCGATCCGTCAGCAAGATATCATGGGCATCTTTTACTTGCACACATCATCTCAAAATTGGCAATTAACAAACGAATTGTTTTGCAAGTTTTTCATTCATTATTGAAAGCACATGCTGTTGATGCAAGAAATTTAGTGAGACAAGCGCTAGAAATAATAACACCAGCATTACCATTCAGAATGGATGATGGAAATCAAATGTTGACACATTGGACAAGAAAAATTATTTTGGAAGAAGGGCATTCGATGCAGCAGTTGAATCATATTTTACAACTTATTGTACGACATTATAAAGTTTATTATCCTGTTCGTCATCAACTTGTGCAACAAATGATTTCTTCAATGAATCGACTTGGATTTTCTCCAAATAGCTCAGTTGATTATCGAAAATTAGCAGTTGAACTGGCTGAAGTTGTGATTAAATGGGAATTGCAAAGAATTCGAGAAGAAACTGATGGACCATCGGATGAGGATCCTTTATTAACAGTTACTGAGAAAGTAACAGCAAGTGGCGCTGTGAAGCGATCTTTGCAAGATGATGAAGGAAGAAAGAAACCAAGTGCTGGCGAACCTTCAACTACAACTTCTATAGTTCCACCACATCAAAGAAATGAAGATTATTACAGACCAATTGATAGAGTTCATTGTGATGCAGTGCTAAATTTCCTATTTCGTTTGTCATGTCAATTAGGTGATCTTCAGCCTCAAATTCCTGGAATTCAATCACCAAATGAAGGGTTGTCAAGACGTTGTGTAATGCTGATTAAACGTGTAATGGATCAAAATGTTTGGTTGTCAAATTGTGATTTAAAACTACAATGGCTTGATAAAATTTTCATTTCGATATCTACTGAACCAACACAAGCAAATATTGGGAATATATGCACTGCTCTAGAGCTTCTTACTTATTTATTAGGTTGTATGCGACGAGATCAACTTCTTGCTATATTTAGACCACTTCAACGAGGACTTTCAGTTTGTGTAACAAATCATAATGCAAAAATTATTAAAATGATGCACGCACTTCTCACTAAATTGATGTCAATTTTCTCACCCGATCATAAACACAACACTGAAGATCATCTTGATCAGCTTTATGCAACTATAAGCAAGACAATTTTCGATGGGTTGACACAATTTGAGAAAAATCCAAAAGCTAATCCAAGTTCATTATTTGGTACATTGATGATATTGAAAGCAGCTTGTACAAATAATCAATCCTATATTGATCGACTGATTGTTCCATTCATGCATGTGCTTGATCGTTTGAAGAAAGAGCATATTGGGCCGATAAATCAACAAACTCAACCGTCACAACACCAGCAGCAAATTCAAGGTCAACAGCAACTGCAACAAGGGCAATCAAATTTAAGCAACACTGAAATCACACTTGAACTTTTGATTCTATCATTGGACTTAGTAAAAAATCGTGTGATTGTAATGGGAGTTGATTTGAGAAAAATGTTTATTGGAACCATTCTTGTTGGATTGATTGAAAAATCCACTGATCCAAAAGTAATTCGTGCCATTATAAAAATGATTGAAGAATGGATGAAAAACAAAAATACACCAGTTACTGTTTTGCAAGCACCAACATTAAGAGAAAAATCAATTTTACTTGTAAAACTTATGCACTATGTCGAAAAAAGATTTTCTGATGATGCAGAATTGAATGCACAATTTCTGGAACTCGTTAATTTCATTTATCGTGATGATCAATTGAAAGTTAGTGAATTGACATCAAAACTTGAACAAGCTTTTCTCGCTGGTCTTCGATGTTCACAACCACACATTCGAAGCAAATTTTTTGAAGTATTTGATGGCTCAATGCGACGAAAATTGCATGATCGTTTGCTCTATATTGTTTGTTCACATTCATGGGACTCAATTCAGCATCATTATTGGATAAAACAATGCATTGAGTTGCTCTTGCTTACAACCAGCACAACTCATTCGCAAATTAAAAATTCAAACGAAAATCATTTATTACCAAGCATAACTTCAGTTATAAATCAAGCTGATTCAGAGGAAAAGAATAATTTTGTCATTTATACATCACTTCAGCCAGAGCAACATGAAATGAATTTGACTGAAGATAAGGAAGACGCAATTGATATGGAAATGAATGTTGACAATAATATCATTAAACGGGAAGAGAGTGAACGTCCGGTTGAAAATCGCATGGCTGTTTTGTGCAAACTCTTGAATCGTGAAAGTGAATTTTTAGACAATTCTAGAAAAATTAAAACCGAACAATTTTTGATTGCAAGTTCTCAACTATGTCATATGGACACACAACTAGCAGAATCTGTTTGGTTAAACGTTTTCCCAAGATTATGGTCGATATTGGATGAAGGACAGCAACAATCGTTAGATCGAGAATTTGTAGCTTTTCTTTCATCTGGAACTCATGTAATACAAAAAGATTGCAATCCAAGTGCGATAAATACTTTTGTTGAAGCGCTAACTCAATGTCAACCACCGATTTATATTCCTCCGAGTTTAATGACATATCTTGGAAAATCACACAATTTATGGCACAGTATGACATTACAACTTGAAAATATGGCATTAGATTGGCCAAATAGAAAAGACGCGATAAGTGGTAACGAATATCGTAGTGAATATGATTTTGATGTTGAATTGCAACAAGAAATTGCTAGCTCCAACAAATCGGATACAGTTTCAGCAGTTTTAGAACCTCTTTCACAAATGTATTCGGCTTTATATGAAGAAGATTTATGGGCTGGATTATGGCAGAAGCATGCAAAATATTCCGAAACGAATGCTGCTATTTTCTACGAACAAATGGGTCATTTTGATGAAGCACAAAAAATTTATGAAACTGCCATGATTAAATTTAAACAAGATGCTCAAGCTGGAAATATTACTAATGACATGAACAGTGAATTATTACTTTGGGAAAATCATTGGATAAGATGCACAAAAGAGCTGAATGAGTGGCAAATTTTACTAGATTATGGTCAATCAAATAAAGACAAGCATGCATTTTTAATAATGGACAGTGCATGGAGAGTTCCTGATTGGAATTTAATGAAACAAGCATTGCTGAAAGTTGAGCAGACAAGTTCAAAACAAATGGGTCATAAAGTGAGTCTATATAGAGGATATTTGGCGATTTTAAATCAAGAAGACGCACAACATATTCCATCAGTCGAAAAATATGTTGAAATTTCATCAGCACTTTGCATGAGAGAATGGCGAAGATTGCCAAAAGTTGTGTCACACATTCATTTGCCCATTCTTCAATCAGCACAACAAATCATGGAATTACAAGAGGCAAGTCAAATTCATCAACAGCCACTGAAAGTTCCAGACATTAAAGCAGTTGTGAAGACATGGAGAAATCGATTGCCAGTTATATCAGATGATTTATCACATTGGAGTGATATATTTACATGGCGACAACATCATTATCAAATTATTACTGACAGTATGGCAAATTGTGATTTAGGTCCACATGCATCAGCACAAACAATTATTCAATTTGGAAAAGTTGCAAGAAAACAAAATCTCACAACTGTCTGTCATAATTTACTTTCAAGAATTCACACAATTCCAACTGTGCCAGTAATTGATTGTTTCCAAAAGATACGACAAGAAGTAAAGTGCTTCATGCAAATGGCAAATAATAATCAAGATCAAAGCTCATTATCTGAAGCATTAGAAGTGATTGAAACTACAAACATTAAATACTTCAAACCAGAATTGGTTGCTGAAATTTATGCATTGAAAGGAAATTTATTGAAGAAAATGTCAAAATCGGATGAAGCAAATAAAGCGTTTAGTGCAGCTGTTCAATTATCAGATGTTATACCATCAGCAGCATGGGGAATGTGGGGTAATTATCTCGAAGAAAACTTTACAAAAGATCCAAAGAATACACAACTTGGTCTCTCCGCTATGGTATGCTTCTTGCATGCATGTCGTCAACAAAACGAATCGAAAACAAGAAAATATTTTGCTAAAATTATTTGGCTTTTGACTTATGAAGAAAAACGATCAGAAATGTTAGAAATTATTGATAAATATGGACAAGCTATTCCACCTATTCAATGGCTACCATGGATACCACAATTGTTGAATTGTCTCATTCAATATGAAGGCGATATTATAATGAATCTCTTGAGCAACATTGCAAGAAGTTTTCCACAAGCTGTCTATTTCCCCATTCGGACTTTATATCTTATGCTGAAAATAGAACAACGTGAACGTTATAAGAGTGTTGAACAAGCAATGGCCAAAAATCAGCAACAAGTGTCAGTTGAACAACAATCAAGCTCACAAGATTCAACAGGTGGTTCAAATATTCCTTCTTCAACATCAAATTTAAGTTCACAATCGATTCAAATCAAAGCGAGTCCACCAATGTATCGTTGTTCAAAAATAATGCACATGCAACGTGACATTCATCCTACAACTTTATCATCTTTAGAAGGAATAGTCGATCAAATGGTATGGTTCCGAGAGAATTGGTATGAAGAAGTTCTTCGACAATTGAAACAGGGATTAGCTAAATGCTATGGAATTGCATTTGACAATAGAGGTGCAGTTAATGAAGCAAAGATTACGCCACATACACTTAATTTCGTTCGTAAACTGGTTTCAACATTTGGAATTGGAATTGAAAATATTTCAAATAACACAAATATTATGGCTGGTTCTTCAGCATCTGAATCGTTAGCAAGAAGAGCACAAGCAACTGTTCAAGATCCAGTTTTCCAAAAATTGAAAGGACAATTTACAAGTGATTTTGATTTTTCACAACCTGATGCAACTAAAATGCAAAATCTCATTACAAAATTAAAGATTTGGATAAAAATTTTAGATGTCAAAACAAAACAACTTCCAAAGTATGATGCAAACTTGAAAATAATTTTATTAGAATTTAATTATCATTGCTTTATTACAGATCATTCTTGATAGAAGAAAAATGCAGATTTTTGTCGAATTTTAATCAAAAAACAGCCGAGGTCGATTTACCAGGTGAACTTTTACTTCCAAGACATTCACATTATCATGTGAAAATTGCCAAATTCATGCCACGAGTTGAAATTGTTCAAAAGCACAACACATCAGCGAGACGACTTTTTATTCAAGGAACCAATGGAAAGGTATGCATTAGTAAAATTTTCAATTTTAATTTAATAATAAAAATATTTTTATTTTCCATCCAGATCTATCCATATCTTGTGGTGAATGATTCAGGTTTAGCTGATGCAAGACGTGAAGAGAGAGTACTTCAGCTTTTAAGAATGCTCAATAGCTATTTAACAAAATATAAGGAAACGAGCAAGCGATTTCTTCATATCACTGTTCCACGAGTTGTTGCAGTGTCTCCTCAAATGCGATTAGTTGAAGATGATCCATCTAGCATTTCTCTATTAGATGTTCTTAAAACATATTGCTCAAGACAAAATATTGAATATGACTCGCCAATAACGCGCTATTATGAGAGATTGGCTGAAATACAACAACGTGGAGTGCAAACAACACATGCAACATTAAGAGATATCTTCAAAGAGATTCAAATTAATATGGTTCCAAAGACTGTGCTCAAAGATTGGGCATCAAAGACTTTTATGTCATCAACTGATTATTGGACTTTCAGAAAAATGTTTACACTTCAATTGTCTTTGTGGTCAATTGTTGAATATGCTTTTCTTTTGACACGTCTTAATCCTGATATGATGTATTTACATCAAGATTCAGGTTTAATTAATGTCTCATATTTTAAATTTGATCTTGACGATATCACTGGAGAAATGAATCCAAAGAGACCCGTGCCATTCCGTTTAACTCCAAATATTGCTGAATTTATTACAAATATGGGCATTTTAGGACCATTATCAGCATCAATAATGGCAACAGCTAGATGCTTTTTACAACCAAATTATCAGGTAAATTTTGTAAATTAAATTTATTTTTGGATAATGAAAAATGATAAAATTTTATTTCAGATTCCATCAATTTTAAAAACAATTTTATCAGATGAAATCATTACAATTCATCGCAAACATATTATAAATACAAAGCCAATTGATCCAAATGAAGATTTATCACAGGATAAGACATTCAGTGAAATCAATGTTGAAAATGTAATTCAAACGGTCAACAATGGAGTCAATCAAATAACGGAACGGCTTAACCACTTTTCTAACTACGATTACAATGAAGGGAATAAAGTTTCACAACTTATTCAAATGGCCCGAAATCCAGATTCTTTGTGTCGTATGGATCCTATTTGGTTTCCATGGATGTAATTTGAATACTTTTAAATTTTTCGCTTATATTTTTATTTCTAAGAAGCTTTGAATGAAAATTTACTATGAAATAAAAGTTAGTTTGTAAAATTAAACATAAATTTTAAATTCTCTAAACTTTATTGTTTGCTTTAAAATTTTTGTCTTACAATTTGCATCAATCCAGTCCATCAGTAATTTTTTTTTCGTCATAAATATATTTTATTTTAAAAATGAAAACGTCTATGTGTCACTTAAGCATTCTTAAGTGATTCAATCTTATGTTTTTTTGATACTTCTTCCTTTCTCATAATAGCGTAGGTATTGTTATTTTCTAATAGTTATTTAAATGAGACATTATGTGTGTGTGTATTAACTGAAATTTATTGGAAGCTGGTACTTTTAATTTTAATGATACTGAGTTTCATATTATATAAACTGTGTATTTTGTTATCGATTTTTACATCGCGCAATGATAGAAAAAAATCTTAAAATAAATTTGTAAAATTTAAATTATCAATTATCAATCCTACTTTTTAAAAAGTTCATCCAGCAAAATTAAAATAAATCAAGAAAAAAATTAAGATCAAACTTTTTGTTTCGAGTGTTACATGGTAAAAAGAGAGATTTGAAAGAGAAAAAATCTTCATTTTTTTTAATGCTTAATCGACGACAAATTCATTAAGCTTATCGTACTTTTCCTTAGTCTTTTCATCATCTGTGTTAACCAACAGCAATGTGTGACAGTAACCCATTGAAACTTGTGGAATTTTCATTTCAGCCATTTTTGTGACTTCTTTTGGTTGTGATGATGATTTTTGCAAGTCCCCGAGACCAAGTTCACCTGTAATAGAAAATTATAAATTAATACACATTGAACAAACAGAACCATAGCTTGATTTGAATATTAATTTGGTTTTAAATACTCACTATTTTTATAGCAGTTGATATATGTGACAGCAGCATCAATTGAAAAACAATAAATATGAAATGAAATAAAGAAAAAAATTAGTATTTAAAAATAAAAAGAATAAAATAATTTAAATTATTGGAACAAATTTATACCCCCAACAAGGACTGGAACCCCATGCTATGAGCGAATCATCTGCTGAAATCACTGTAGATGTATATCCACATCCTATATCAGTTATATTCCATCCTATAATAAAATAATCATTAACATTTTTCTTATTTAAATAAAGTGTTAAAACTTACCAGCAAGATCTTGAACTGGTTTAGGATACATATTTGCTTCTCCTGTTTTCTTGTTTTGTCCAAATAAGAACAATTGCCCTGCATCAGGAATAGCAAGTGTGAATGAAGATCCACAAAAGACACGTTTCACACCGCGATTAACAGAGTCGAAGAATTTTATTAAACGTGGAACCATTTCGTCTTTTTGTTCAGCATGACCTAAACGACCAACACCACCGAATCCCCAACTAAAGCAGCGTTTCTTGCTGTCAATTGCAACTGTGTGATTGTTGCCACATGCAAAATCAACAATTTGAACATCATCAACTGGAGTAATGTGCCCATCTTTTGCTTTTTCAATAAACAATGGAACTCTTTTAGGACTTGTTTCAAAGTGGAATGACATTTTGCTTGAAGTGATAAAATAACGGCCATCTGTATTATGTCCAAGCTGACCATATTCTGGCAATCCGAATGTATGCAAGTTACCCTTGACATCCAAAATTACTGAAAATTCTGCACCACATCCAACTTTGATGATCGGTGGGCCGTTATAATTAATTCGAGTGGGTTTTGTGATTGTGGCAGTTGTGTTTCCTACTCCGCATTGTCCGCTCTTGTTATCACCACAAGCATATACCAATCCAGTATCGGTAAGAAACAGTGTGTGGTTGCGACCACAGGCAGCATCAATGATATCGAAGCCCTCTAAGCCAGGTACTGGCGTAGGTTTTTCATAAGTTTTCAATTCAGGCTGACCAAGTTGTGAAAAATTATTTCGACCAAAAGTCAAAGCTTTACGATCCATTGTAATGAGAACTGAGTGAGCTGATGAGCAACCACTGATAGCACGTCTATACTTCTCATCAGTAAAGCGATTGAAATAGTACAAATTTGGACGAATTTTTATTCCACCTTTCGTGTCACTTTTCTTGCCTACTAAATCCCATGTCACCATGCCAGCAATCAATAACTTTCCTGGTTCACGATCACGCGATGCAAGCAATTCGGCAGGCAATTTCGGTAAAACTGCACGCTCATCGAATGTTAAAGTTGAACCATTTCCGTTGCCATTACCGGCTGGAGCATCATCAAATTCATCACTCAAATCTGAATCAAATGAATCTTCAGTCTTCTTTTTGCCGCGCTTTGCTGTCTTTTTGACTGGTTCAGATTTACGTTTCGATGCCATTTTATTTCTTATTAAAGCTGCCTAACCGATGAGAGTTGATTTATAGATAGGTAAATGTAAAAAAGTGGTTGATTTGGATGAAATACAAAAAAAGTACACAATAAGTCTGCGAAAATAAGAAAGAAAAAAAGAAATGAATAAGAATAGAATGAAAGATAGTAAGTAGAAAGAAAGAAAGATATGTTACAGTTACAAGAACAAATATATCGAAAAAAAAGAAGCACTCTACGCTTGTGTAAGTCCCAATTGTCTCTCTTTCTCTCTTACTTGCACACATACAATTAGATAGATAGGTGCGATTTATTGAGATAAAGGGTGACTACTAGAATAAGAAACGTAAATCAGCAATATTTTAGAAATTTACACTAATATGTTTATTTTAACTGTTCGTATTATTAGAAAACTATTTGACATAATGTTGTAAATTCATTCTTTTATATCTTGTCACCCTTTTCTTTTTTCTCGCTCACACACAAATGATTTATGACGCTCAATGTTAGTCTGGATAATTTTTAAACTAAACTTAAACTTAACATTAACTAATTATAACTTTTAAATTAATCATTATAACGTTTTCTTATGCAATTCACGATAATTTATGTTCTAGCGTTCTATTTTGATAATCAAATAACTCTTTTTGTGATTCATTAGCAAATCCAAACAAAAAGATTTTAGCAAATTGAATTTCAACAATTTCCAACACAAATATCGATTGTAATCCTATTTCACGTCTTTCTTCACCTTCTTATTAACATAATTTAACTATTTTAAGTTATAAAAACCTTTTACTTACTTAATTTTTAATTTCTATTCAAATAACTTTCGGCTTGTGCCTGAACAAGAGACTCACAGGGGTTAAACAAAAAAGTTTTGCCCCGCTCAATTTAGCATGTTTATCAACAAAAGTTGCACACTTTGACTGTCATGAAAGTTATGTTTTTTAATTGTTGCACAACATTTTTTTTTTATCAATAAAATTGTTTACTTATTTATAGTCTTTCGTAATATAATCAATTGCTTGTCTTAGATATCATAAAATAATTCATTTTAAATAATATTAGTGTTTAATGGCAAACGGAAAAAGCGTTCAAGTAACTACAACATTCAAGTGAGAGTTTTGTTGTTTCCTTGAACGATCATTTTTAGCGAGAAATATTTTTCAATTTTTTTAATAGATTCACGCAATTTTTGTAGTTAAAAGTCTATTAAATTGTTAAAATCTTATATCTAAGAGCGTTATCTTGAGTTTGTAGTTGAAATTTTAATGTTTTTACATCGATTTAGGCAATTGTAATGAAAAATATTGAAGTGCGATAGAAGAAGCTGATTTTGCTAGTAAAAAAGGCATGCAACAACAAGATTTAATTCCATAAATGTGCAAAGTTAAAAGTTCGTAAAGTGCAAGAGTAGTGACAACTTTAAAGTGTGATAGCATGGATCGACGTAATGGAGCACACAGCAAGATCAGAATTACAAGTACCTACACACACATCCAGTTCATAAAATAATATAAATTTTCTCTCTCTCTTGCTCAAGTTGCAACAAACTATATATTGCAGAGCAAAAGCAACAACAACAACAACTATAAAAAATTGCATATTATACGAAAAATAACATAATTTAATCTCTCTTCTCTCTCCTTTCCTTTCCATGCAGTTCTTGGAGCAAGGAATCTCGCTCGTAAAGACTTGTTTAGTAAGTTTTACAATAATATCTTTCCTTCATTCATTCATTCATCCGTCTACGTCTTCGTCTTCGTAAACTTTTTTTTTGGAGTTATTAAATGACTGTAATAGTCACTTGGTAGTCAATTTCTTTGAAACAAAATGAAATAAAAAAAAATTTGAAATTCAGCAAATAATGAAAAATGAACCTCTCCTTCTCTCTCTTCACTTCTTTTATAAATTTTAATGCACAACAAATATGCACTCAATCTAAAACTTTATTCCATTTTCTTTTTATATGCTGTTTTTTTTCGTGTCGCAAAGTTAAATTTGATTTAAATAGAGGCAACAGCAGCAGTAGATTCGCTGAGAATTAATAATATATAAATTGTTATTATCATCACACACTACAACGACGATGAGATCACATATATATGTACAGGCGACAAACTCCTCTTGTCTGTCACTCTCTTTCTCTCGAAATATTATTTTGTTTATTTGCTTTTGTCAGTTACAAACTTAGAGCCAAATTCATTCATCAACAACAAGTAAATTACAAACACGTTCAGGTTTTATTTTATTTTTTTTTTTCACTCAATGCTGTCAACAGAAATGTCTTTGTCATATACCATAAAATGTTAATTATAATTATTAAGAATACTCGTGTATATGCATTCTCACTAAGATAGCTATCTATTTTGATTTGTTGCGCATTGTGATACATTTCATAATCCATACAAAAAAAAGTAGTGAAGAGAAAGAATAATAGAAAGAAAGTCGAACGAAGAGAAAAAAAGACTAAAAACAGTAATGTGAATGTGTATTATGATGGCAGGAAGTGCACTGAATTGTAAAGACAAAAAATTTACAATACAGCCAGCCAGTCAGTCAGTCAGAATTGAATATGGTAGAGAAGAGAGTGAGAGGAATCACAAAAAATTTACCAAATTACTTGTTTGTCTCTCTCTTGCTTGCCACATTCTTTATACATAAATATATTTACCGTGTGTCCTTC
Source organism: Polypedilum pembai (assembly GCA_014622435.1). Taxonomy (NCBI): domain Eukaryota; kingdom Metazoa; phylum Arthropoda; class Insecta; order Diptera; family Chironomidae; genus Polypedilum; species Polypedilum pembai. The sequence goes on from JACWBX010001474.1 coordinate 22,752, forward strand.
ACTATGTCTGCCGTCTCAATTATTATCTTCAATTTGTTTTGGTGTGTGATAATCAGAAATCGATGTGAGACATTCTTTTCACTTGATTTCTTTTATAATATTTTCCATAGGCTCTTATCACTCTTTTAAAATAAAATTGACTTGAGTAATTGCGATTGTTATCTGTTGCTCAATCAAAAGAATATAAAAAGAGTCGAAAATTCTCTCATATATAAAAGTAATTGTTATAAGATAATGACAGTTGTTAATTGAAGACTTTTTTCTTTCACTTTTGTCGCTAAAATATGAAACGATGAATGACGTTGATGAAATCTGATATAAATAAAAAATTTATATAAAGTTCTTTGACCACAAATTAATGAAATTTAAATCCTTTTTATAGGACTTCCCGATCCATTTGCTAAAGTGATTGTAGATGGTGGTCAAGTTTTCACAACGGATGCCTGTAAAGCGACTGTTGATCCAAAATGGAGTTCACATTATGATCTGTTTTTAGCAAGAGGTGATGGTATAACAATATCAGTATGGAATCAGAAGAAAGTTCTCAAGAATTCATCAAGCGGTTTCATGGGTTGCGTTCGAATCACTTCATCTACAGTACAGCGATTAAAAGACACTGGATATCAAAGACTAGATTTGGGAAAAATTACACCCGATGATCCAACACCAGTTAAGGGACAAATAATTATTTCTCTTCTCTCGCGTGATGCTTTATCAGGTGCTGGTAATCCAATTGCTATTGTAGGACCAGCTGGTGAAGTACATGGTCCAGATGAAGATGAAAATAACACTACAACGACCACGACAACAACAACAACTACAGCATCAAACAATTCTGAACAGAAAAATAGTGGCAATAATAACAATAATTCATTGAATCTACCAGAAGGTTGGGAAGAGCGAAAAACAGCTGATGGTAGAAGTTATTATGTGAATCATGTTTCAAGAACAACACAATGGTCTCGTCCAACTCAACCAGCATCAGTTGTGGCTGCTACAGTAAACACTAGCAATGCATCGCCACAAACACCTGTTACAACAAATGGACATCATCATCATCATGCTAGTGAATCGAATAATAATGTTAATACTAGTTCAAATAATCAAATTGCAGCAGCCGGCCCATCTCGATCAGCAACAATGACTAATATTGAGCAGAGCTCGTCTAATGGCAGTCTTAATACAGAATCATTGACAACACCGACAAATCGCAGACACTCGACTGAAAATATCATTGGACAAACGATGACAACGAACGGAGAGATAAGCAATAGTTGTAGCACAAATAGTATTGAGAACAAAACTTCTTCATCTCCAACATCTGCTCCATTGACTGCAAATTGTGCTTCACCTCGTAATTCCATACATGTGCAAAATTTAACAACTCATTTAGGCTCACTTGCAACTGAAACTAATTCGAATGATTCAACACAACAACAGCAGCAACAAACGCCACAACATGTGAACACACCAGCAGTCGCTGCAGCAGCAAATAACCACGTTAGAATTCTAAATAAATCGACCAATTTATCATCTACACAGCAACAACAAGTGCCTCCCAATATTACTGCCCCCATGAACTCCGAATGCAGTCGTTCACCACCAACGAATTTACGTAACGAAGACAATTCATTTAATAACACGCCACAAAGATCAGCAGAAGTGATTCAAAATCGCAATGCAACTGATGGTAAATTATTTTAATTAATTAAAAATTTTTAAACATTAAATTTCTCTAATTAGCACAAAGAGCTCGTCGTACTTCAAGAACTCAAGATGAATCACAAAGGAGGCAACGACAAAGACAAGTGCGACAAGTTCCAACAATTATTGGTGCTGTAAGACCGAATGCAACACGACCTGCTATCGATTTGCCTTCTGGTTATGGTAATTTTCTACTCATCTTTTTATTTTCATATTTCGTATAAATCGATGATGATGTGTAAATGAAAAAAAAACCCCAGGCGAGGATACTCGAAAAAAGATCAAAAGTGATAGCAAAAGTCAAGCTTTTTTGTTTTTGATAAAATATACATATCTTCTTTAATAAAATAGTCTAGAATGCTTAAGAAAGACTTATGCTATCATGGTTTAGTGACATATAACAGTTTAAGAGTAATTTAAACAGTAAATAGTAAATTTTCTTTCTTGTTTACAATTTTGAAAAGAAAATTCAAAATTTCATTTTTGCTTGATTTCTCAATGAATAAAATGAGTTTACTAAGAAAGAGATCATAAACTAAAAGTATAAATGCTATTCTATAGAGAAAAAATTCAGTCACAAAATATTTATAAAATTATAAAGATAGAAAAAGACCATAAAAAATTAATCGAGTGTCCTTGCCTGGCTGTAAATGAAAAAGAAAAACCGTAAAAAGTCATTAATTGATTCATTACCAATTTCAGAAATGAGAACTACGCAGCAAGGTCAAGTTTACTTTTTTCACATTCCAACTGGCGTCTCAACATGGCATGATCCAAGAATTCCACGAGATTTTGACATACAAACACTCACAGCAGAGCAGTTGGGAGCCTTACCTAGGTAAGTTATTACATTTAAAATTTTCTTAAAACTCTTTTCATATATGTTATTTTTTAGTGGATGGGAGCAACGTAAAACAGCAAGCGGACGTGATTATTTTGTAAATCATAATAATAGAACAACTCAATTCACTGATCCGAGACTGAATGGTCAGGTGCTAAATGCATTGCGCAGATCTGTTGCTGCACAAGCTTCATCTGGCGGTGCACAACCACAAGTTTCAAATGGACCAACTGCAATTATTAGAGCAAATGTTATAACTAACACAGCTGTTACTAACAATCTCTCGTCACCCTCATCTCAACAACATCATGCATCGTCTCAGCAAGCAAACAGTAACACAACAACGACGACGGGAAGTAATGCAATTCCGAACTATTTACCTGTAGAATTACTTGAAAGTGAACTGCCAAAATATCGAAGAGATTTAGTTGGAAAATTACGAGCATTGCGGTCTGAATTACAAGCACTTCAACCGCAGTCTGGACATTGTCGATTGGAAGTATCACGAACGGAAATTTTCGAAGAAAGTTATCGATTAGTAATGAAAATGCGACCAAAGGACATGAGAAAGTAATAAAATTTTCATTTTCTCATACTGACATGAATTAATATTGAAATTGTTTCTTTTGTAGACGACTGATGGTAAAATTTCGTAATGAAGAAGGTTTAGATTATGGCGGTATTGCACGAGAATGGCTTCATTTGCTCTCACGTGAAATGTTAAATCCACAATATGGACTTTTCCAATACTCAAGAGACGATCAATATACATTGCAAATCAATCCAGATTCAAGTAAATTTATTATTTTTTGTTCATCATTAATCGAAAAATTAATTTCTATAATCTTTTAGGTATTAATCCAGATCATCTCTCATACTTTCATTTTGTTGGAAGAATATTAGGAATTGCTGTTTTTCATGGACATTGTCTTGATGCAGGCTTCACTCTACCATTTTACAAGCAGTTGCTAAATAAACCAATTACATTGCCAGATATTGAAGCTGTTGATCCAGAGCTGCATAGAAGTTTGACATGGATGCTGTAAGTTATAAACATAATAATATTTTTCCAAAATTCATTATTTATTTATTTTATTTGCAGTGAAAATGATATCACAAATGTAATTGATTCGACATTCAGTGTTGAAAATAATAGCTTTGGCGTGCTTAAAGTTCATGAACTAAAGCCAAATGGAGCACAGATCAATGTCACTGAGGATAATAAACGAGAATATGTTAAATTATATGTCAACTATAGATTCATGAGAGGAATTGAACAACAATTTTTAGCATTACAGAAAGGTAATTTTAAATCATGAATTCTAATTTTGATGAAAAAAGTTGAAATGAAAATGTTGCACCAAGTTTTTGGCTGAAATATTTTTAAGATCATATTGACCTTAAAATTAAGATCAGAAAAAATTTAACAAAATATTTTTTGAATTTCGAAAAATTCGTTTAATTAAGATTGACAAATTTTTTGACCAAAATTTCTGACTGAAATTGAAATCATTTATAGATATCAAGAATGCATTATTAAAATTCTTTCTTTTAGGTTTTTGTGAATTAATTCCAAATCAACTTTTACGACCGTTTGATGAACGCGAGCTTGAATTAGTGATTTGTGGCATAAGCAATATTGATGTTAATGATTGGAAGCAATATACTCGTTTAAAGCACTGTACACCAGAAACTCCACAAGTCACTTGGTTTTGGCAGGTAAATCTTTTTACACTTTCTCTAAATTTCTATTAAAACTTTTTTTTTCTTGTAGGTTGTTGAATCATATTCGCCAGAGATGCGTGCAAGACTGTTACAATTTGTTACTGGCTCATCTCGTGTACCACTTCAAGGATTCAAAGCACTGCAAGGGAACACAGGCGCGGCTACTCCACGTCTCTTCACTATTCATCTCACAAATGACGTTCCAATTCAGAATCTACCAAAAGCTCATACTTGCTTCAATAGAATCGATTTACCGCCCTATGACAGTTATCAATTGCTTTGTGATAAGTTGAGTCAAGCTGTTGAAGAGACATGCGGATTTGCTGTAGAATAATTGAACTTATGACGATGAATTTTCTTAGATACACACACACACACACATGCAAGCAACATATTTTAATTATTTATAAACTGAAACAAAGTCCAGATTATTAAACACAATACACATAAAATTAGAACTTTCTATTATTGCAAGCAGCAACATGTTATTTTAAATAATCAAAAAAAAAAGAGGTAATATGACGATGATGATGAAAAAAGAGAATCAGAAGAGGTTTCTTTGAAATTATTATTCTATTGAAATGATGAAAATTCTAGCCGATAATAAAATGAAACATTGTACGAGATTTTCTTTTTAGATACAATTACAATAAACAAATTTAAATTAAAAAAATTGTTGAATTTCATTTTCACTTAAGTTTCAAGCACCCTGTATATATGTTTTTAGGAGAGAAGACATTAAGAAGTGTTTTTGTTGACTGGAGAAAATTCTTGATAATTTTATTATTTTTCATCACTTTAAATTTGATAATTTATGTAGTGTTTGTGATAAATCAATATTTAAAGTGGACAAATATCATTTAAAATAGTCAAAACATGACATAAAATCCAAGAAATTATAATAAATGATATTTAAAAAAAGTGGGGAGTTGTCTGTATAGAAGAGAGAGAAAAAAAAAATATTTTTATTTTGCCAAACTAAAAAAAATCAAAAGAAATGCCACAAAACGAGCAGAATACCATCGTTTCAGCACCAGATTCGCCTCACAATAGTCTATCAAATAGTTATTACATAAATTTCTTTAAAAATCTCAAAATCATTTATGACGATGAGCGATTTTTTGACGTCGAATTACATTGTGAAAGTAGTGAAAACGAGCAAAATATCATAAAGGCACATAGAGTTGTACTTGCAGCTTCAAGTCGTTATTTTGGTGCAATGTTCGGAAGTGATTTTAATGAGAACAAAAATAAAATTGTGAAATTTCATTCAATAAGTTATTCGATATTAAAAGCATTAATTGGATTCATTTACACTGGAAAAATTGATATAAATCAAATGAATGTTCAAGAATTATTGGCTGCAGCTGATATGCTGTCACTAACAGAAGTTGTTGATGGATGTTCAATATATCTTGTCCGTGAATTGCATGCCTCAAATGCATTAGGAATTTTAAGATTTGCTGAAGCTCATAATTGTAAAGAATTAGCTGAATCTGCACTTTCATTTATCAATTCACATTTTGTTGAAGTCGCAGAACAAGATGAAATTTTAGAAATTTCATCACAAATGTTTTCACGTCTCATATCTTCGGAAATGATAAGAGTTGATAGCGAATATCAAGTATTTTCTGCAGCTATGCGTTGGGTCAAACATGAAATCAGCAACCGAAAACGATTTGTTTTTGATATTTTAGCAAATGTTCGTCTGTCACTTGTTCCAGTTCGATTAATTGAAGCTGAAATTGAACAATGTCGTGATATGAGTTTGAAAATTGCATTAATTTCTCTGAAAAAAGATTTAACACTTAGACGTGGACAATTAGTTCCTGTGACAGCAAATCCACGCTTAGGTGCTAAGAAATCAATTTATGTGATTGGAGGCAGCAAAAGAGAGAGCACATCAGGCTGGACAAATGATTGCATATTTGATAGTGTAATTAAATACGATATTTTTCGACGAGAATGGGTTGATGTCGCACCCATGGCTGTTGGCAGAATTTTACCTGGTGTAACTGTTTTAAATTCTAAAATTTTTGTTGTTGGTGGCGAAAGAGGCTCGCAAATTTTTGCAAACGGTGAAGTTTATGATCCAATAACAAATACATGGGAAAATTTACCAGCTATGATGACACCGAGATGTGAATTTGGTTTATGTTCTTTAGGTGGCACTTTGTGGGCTATTGGTAAGTATTTTAATATTGAAAAATTTAACTATCGTTTTCCCTCGATAATATTTTATTCGAATAGAAGGAAAATCTTTACTTGTATTTAAATAAAAGGATATGTCCTTATATTTTAATCACAATAAGAAATCTTGAAAATTTTAATGATTTTCACAGAATTCTTTTGTTTTTAAAAATTTTCAAAATTGTTCATTTTTAACAGTTTTTTCAAAATATTTGACGAAGAAAAATCAAATTTTCTAAATATTTTGAAATTTTGGAATTTAAGAACCAATTCAAGAGAAAAGATGATAATATTTTAATTAATTGTAATTTATATAGGAGGATGGATAGGAGAAGATATAGGTGATAGCATAGAATGTTATGATCCAATAAGGAAATCTTGGCAAACTGTTGATAAACTACCGGAAGCAAGATTTAGTATGGGATTGGTATGTATTGAATTTCATTTAATAACTCTAAACTACTTTCTATAACATTTTTGTTTCACTCTTTTATGAAGGTTTCATTCGAAGGACTAATTTATATTGTCGGTGGTTGCACACAGAGCAGTAGACATCTTCCAGATCTAATAAGTTACAATCCAGTCACGAAAGAATTTACACATTTATCAAAAATGCAAACAGCACGCTGTCAAATGGGAGTAGCTATACTCGGAAGGCATCTTTATGTGGTAGGAGGAAACTCAAGTCATCAAGAAGTCCTTCAAACTGTTGAAAAATACTCTTTTGACGATGACAAATGGACTAGTGTGTCACCAATGACTACAGCACGTGCCTCGCCTGCAGTTTCATCAGCGGATGGTGTTCTTTATGTTGCTGGCGGCGATCAAGTAAGAAGCGATCTTGAATAAATTATTTGAAATCACTTAAAATTCATCACTTTCTTCTTTCTCATTTATAGACATGTGAAGTCAACTTTTATCGAGCGCAAATCACAATAAATTCATTTGAATGTTATAATCCATTAACAGATACGTGGAAGACTTGTCCATCACTACCGACAAGTAGAAGTGAGGCGGGTAGTGTTGTGATTTAAATTTATGTATGTATTCAATACTCATCATTTAAAAAAAAAAATGTTTCATTTCCTCACACATGCATGAAGTAAGATGAAAGTATTACGATGTAAAAATGACATTCAATTAAATTTTAATTGAATTAAAAAAGTTTTTAATTAATCATATTCATCACAGACACAGAAATATGTATCTATATGTTCCTATTCACAAAGCATTTTAAAAAGCTTCACTTATTAATTATCTTGCATTTTAAGCTTACCTAATAAATTATGCTTAATGAACAACATGCTGTGGCATGTTGAAAAGTCCAAATAAACAAAAAAATTTTCCCAAAAAACTTTTTCAAGTACTTTTTTACTTTTGAAATTTCAGATAGCGACAAATGATAGAAACTATTCAAATTTGCATTATAAAAAATAAGACGTAAGCAAATATGTAAATTTTATGTAAATTCTTATTCAATTTAAATAAATAGCAGATTCCTTTGCTAAAGTTGATAAAACATGTTCTGAAATATTTCTATAGTTACTAATTATTTGTCAATAATTTTCATGGTTTAAGCGCATTTAACGCCATTTTCTGTTCTTAAAAACATAATTTTATCAGAAGTTTTAAAAATTTATTTTTTAACGGAATTTGAAAATTTAAAATTGATTTTTAAACCCAAATCAAGGGAAAATAACTTGACGAAAAAATAACGAAAGTTGATGAAGAAAAAGCTTTTCAGATTTTCTCAACAATTTTAAGATTATGGCTCTAATTATGTATTCAAAACAAATCTTTATTGTCATATTAAAGTCATCGAATTAATAAAAAAAACCGGAAAAGTTGTTAACATCCAATTTTATGAAATTTGTTTACAAAGATTGATAAAAATGATGAAAGGAAAACAAAATTTTTCAAATTCTTTCGTCAAGTTTTCAAACACGTTTTAAGACAAATTTTAACACACGAAGAAGCAATTAAAATCAAAACTAGTTTGTAAATTCTCATCACGATGACAGCTTCTATATTAATGAATCCATTATAATTTTAAAGATGTACACAAATTCCTGATCTTTATTCATTATCGTTTTCACAACAGAGAGAATATATCGAAAGTAAAAACTTCTTTTTATTAGCGTGCGAGATCACTAAAATGAATGTCATTTAGTATATGACGATCATTGGTATTTTCAAGAGCAGACCAGTTTATTTTTTCCCCATCACATGAAAGTGCGTTGGCCATAACAAAACAGGTAAAATTTTCTTGATGCTGAATCGGTCTTCTTCGTTGGTAACAAACGTGAGTGAAAGAATTGAAAAATTCTTTTGCAATATCTGCATTTGTAGTGAAATAATTTGTTCTCATGCCTTAGCAACTAACGATTAATTGCTTTCACTATCTATGTTCTTACCAACACTTTGAAAAGTTGTCAAGTGCTTTAACAAGTATTCTGTTGATAAATGTTTCGTATAAAAGGCAAGAAATGTTCTCAAACAGCTACTCAGTACAAAACAGTATTTAATTGTGTGCACAAATAATCATCATGAGACTTAACGACAAAATTGATAACTTTGATGCTGTAACAACCAAGGGAAATTTCAAATTTTATGATTTTGCTGAAGATTCTTGGGTCGTTCTCTTCTCACATCCTGCTGATTTTACACCAGTGTGTTCAACTGAATTAGGAAGAATTGCTGTACATCAGTCAGAATTTAAGAAACGTAATGTAAAAATTATCGCACACTCAATTGATCCACTTGACACACATGTTGAATGGGTTAATGATATTTGTAATTACTGCCAAGATATTTGCGGTGAATTTCCATTTCCGATTATTGCCGATCCCACTCGAGAGCTAGCTATCAAATTTGGAATGCTTAATGCTGGTGAAAATGTTGATCCAGAAACAGCAAAAACAGTTCGCGCGCTCTTTATCATAAGTCCTGATAAACGAGTGAGATTGATACACATTTATCCAGCAAGTACTGGACGAAATGTTGATGAAATTTTGAGATGTATTGACAGTCTGCAATTGACTGATCGTTTGAAAATTGTCGCTACACCTGCCAACTGGGTACCTGGTGAGAAAGTTATGATTTTACCGGACGCAGATGAAAAGAAAATTAATGAAATGTTTGGCAATGATTATGAAGTTACTAAATTGCCATCACAACGTGTTTACATAAGAACAACGACAAATTACAAATAAATTTAATTTTCAATGAAATGTTTTATTATTGACTTTTTTTTCTGTTAAGTATAATTGCCGATTAATATTGGATATGTGTGTAAACATCAGTTTTGTACAATTTTGAAGAAAAATGAAGATAAAATCTCAAATATTATTTTTCTCTCTCTTGCCCGAGTATTGTCAATCTTTTTTTGTATATGGAGATTAAAAGTTATTCTGAATTTGTGATAATTTGAACAGATAATTTTAAACACTCATATTCTTATATATAAATAAAATCCAAGGCTTGGAACTCTTTCTTTATGTTCACTATGATTATTTTTGTTTATATTTTTGATTTTTTTTTAAAATCTCGAATTATAAGAATAAATCTTCACAAACAAAGACTAATCCTTAATCTTTATGACTTAAAATGTGCAGATACATTAATATTTCAGTCAAAACAAGCTGATTTAAGAAAATTTGAAAGAGTTCTCAGGTCTTAAATAAATCAATGGTTGAAGAATGAATTTCTAAAGCTAATATTTAATTATTTTTACAGTTCTTTCCTCTTCCTTGACGAAACTAAATATTAACTAGATAAATTATTGCATCTTCGTTTCGATATTCTTTTCTACAATAATTAAAACAAAGTGATGACTTTAAGTCTACTACTAAAATAATCGAGAAAAACAATGATCGTCATTATTGTCATACGTTAAAAATTTCACATGTTCAGTTGAGTTTATGTATTGTGTTATAATCTTCAAATTTTTTAAGTCGATGAAGATTTTTCCACCATAGGCCGAGTTGACCTGAATTGTATATCAATCGAAACCAAGGTGTGAGATTTCCGTTTAATGAATCAATTTGCTGATCCATATTTTCGCGTTTTATCCAACATATTTCGCTGACTTCACCTGGATTTGGCTTTAAGTCGACATTTTTTTGTAGAAAAAGTATATAATCTATTTCGTGTTCGCCATACTGTCCATCACCTTTATCCAAATAATGAATGCGTGTTAGATAATGAAAGTTTTCTGGTCGAACCTTTATATGAAAATATGTAAGAGATTAATGTTTGTTTAAGAGCGTGAATGAGATATAATGAATTGGTTGCTTCTGTGTTGAGCAATAAATGATAATATTATTAAAAAAAAAAAGAAAATAATATTAAGTGAAGAAGAAAAGGCATAACAATGAACATCCAAACAAACTCATTTTTCTTTCTTGTTACATCCATATGTATATGACGACGATCGAACGGGAAAAATGAAAGTTTGTTTTTTCTTCTTGTCTTCTTCTTTCTTTTTTTTAAACATTCCATTGCAATAATTCATTCATTCAATTAAAATCACTCACCTGACTAGTTGGAATGCCCAATTCAAAATTAAGCCGTCTTTGTGCTGCTTTCTTAATTCCAATTGCATTCAATTCTTCTCGCTCATTTTCTAAATCATATAGTGGATGTGAGCAGCATGCGTTCGTGTAGCAATTAGGAAACGTAATCTTTTGATGAAATACATGTGATTGCGAATAAAAGAGATAAGGAAGAAACGAGATTTCATTAATGAGATGCTGAATATTTGTCATTGTGTGTTATAATAAAATGTTAATTAAAAGTGTGAATCTCAAGTAAGTCACTAGACCTTCTTTCATCACATCACCATTTAAAAGAGAGAGAGAAACTAGTTTCAATGTCGGAATTTATGTCCGAATTTTTGTTCGTTTCCGCATAATATAATGTTTTGTAATCTTTTTTTATTTTGCATGTTTAAACTTATCTCACCTTATGACTTGATCTTTTTTGCATTAACATTTCGCCATTCTGATTGAATAAAAAAACACTGAATGCTCGATGCAATTTGATATGTTGACTTTCATCAACTTTGTGGCAATCACGTTTTGAAGAATAGCCGATCGGGCGATCATTTGAGTCCACAAGAATACAATTTTCTGAGTCAAGAAACAACTCTTGCTTTTCGCTCTCTATGCCCGCTTCCACTAACTTATGAGCGAAACTATAACGCGATTTGCTTATCAAATTAAATGATGGAACTATTCTCTTCAACATGCTTTTTAAAACTAAATAAAAATACAAAATCAGCAAAATCGATTGTTTCGTAAAAATTGTTACCCTCTTTTTGTCTGATTACTCGAATTGCACTTTGTCTATGTTTTGATGTTCTTGCATAATTGAAATTTTGTTAAATTTTTATAGTTCCAAGTTAATTAATACACGTACACAATTTATCTTTACAACAAATAGAACACTAACTAATTTTCGTTATATTTTTCTTATAAGATAAACATGCGCTGTTATTTTATGATTGTTTTGTTTATTTTCTCAACTTATTCAGCAATTTTAGCTGAATATTGAAAGTTGTAAATAAAAACATTTTAAAAGCGGTAAAATGGGAAAATCCTCGAAAAATCGTGAATATTCAAGTGATTCTGATGAATCAAGTGAAAATGAACGACATAAGAAACATAAAAAGGAAAAGAAAAAGTCAAAAAAGTCAAAACACAAGTCGAAAAAAAGAAAACGAAATCATTCAAGTTCAAGTAATAATTCAGATGATGAATGGATAATTAAAAACGTTGAAGAAGAACAAAAGAAAAAAGATGCTCCTACTCAATCACAATCGCCTAAAGCAAGAGATGATTGGATGACTGCAGAAAATTTCTTCCTTCCGACATTCTCAAAAGAGAAAACTGAAAAGAAAACGGTTGCAGAGAAAGCAAATCATCAGACTTATGACCCAGCTACAAATAGTCGTGAATTAAATCCATATTTCAAAACAGGCGAAGGTGGTTTACCTTCATTCAAAAAGCCGAAAGAAGATGACGATTATTCATACAGAAATAAAACTTCAAATTATCAATCATCATCAACAACATCAAATTGGAGAAAGAAAACTGAAGAAAAGAGTCATGAGAGAAGTCGATCACGTTCAAAATCACCAATTGAGCCACAAAAAGAATTACCTAAACCACAAGAAAAGTCTATAGAAGCAAGTATATCAGATTTCTTGACAGATGAACAAATGAATAGTTTAGGAGCAAAAATGTTAAAAGCTGAAATGATGGGTAAAACAAAGCTTGCACAGGAACTTAAAGAGAAACTTGAGAGAGCTAAAGAATTTAAGAAGAACAACAAACAAACACGAGCGCAAAAACCAAGTGCAACAGACGATAAGCAACGACTTCTCACACTTCCAACTGCTTCAGGCATGAGCAGACCAATCACACAAAAAGAAGATGTTCGTCGACATCAAGGCCAGAAACAGAAAACGAAACGAGTTGAGACTCATGAGGGTGGTGAAAGAACGAGATATTTTGCGGATGATGATCGTTTTGATATTAAAACTCTTTTTGAACGAGAAAAATATTCAGATGGAAAAGATCAGGACATTGAATTTGCCAAGGCTATTAGTAAAGTGAAAGAGTCACAACGTGGTGATGATGACAACATGGTTGATATTTTCTCAGATACAATAAGAAAAGACAAAATCAAAAAATCTGATGAGCGTGATGAAGCAATTCGTGAAGCTCAGAAAATGGAAAAAGTACTCGATTCATGCTACAAATGCTTTGATTCGCCAAAGATGAACAAAGATTTGATTGTTCATGTTGGAAAAACAATTTACCTTGCAATAACACATCACGAGCCTCTCGTCAATCATCACTTGACTATTTCATCGATATCACATGTACCTTGCTTAACTGCTCTCGATGAAGAAGTGTGGGAAGAATTTAAAAACATTAAGCGAGCATTAACACAGTTTTTCTTTAGCAGAAATGAAGATGTAGTTTTTTTCGAAACTGTCAAATATCTTCATCGTCGTCCACATATGGAAGTTCACGTGATGGCAAGTAAAGATTTTGAAATGATTCAATTTTATTTCAAAAAAGCTATCCAAGAGTCTGAGAAAGGTACAATGAATAAAAAATTGATTGAAATTAAGAGCGACAAGAATATTAGATCTTCAGTGCCGCGTGGATTGCCATATTTTTTTATTGATTTTGGTAATAGCGGAATGGCACATGTTATAGAAAATCAAGATGAATTTCCATCGAATTTTGCTCAAGAAATAATAGGTGGCATGCTCAGCATGAATGTGAATAAATGGCGAAAACCTCGAAAAGAAGCACAACCTTATAAACGAGTACAGTATTTCAGTAATCTACTTCATAACACTCTGTCAAATTTATAATTTTGTTTATTATTGCAAAATAAAACAATCACAGTTGGCATTACAAAATTTTATGAGTATAAAAAATTGTTTCATTGTGAGAAAATAATTACTTTTCAGCCATGAAAATCAACTATGACTTTAGTTCTTAAATGCTTAATTTGCCACGAAGAAATTGAATATTCAAAACAAAATCCAAGTGAATTAATTAAGCATATGAAAATAGCACATCCAAGAGAGAAAAGCAAGCAAGTTTTTTCAGAATCGATTGGAAAAGTTGATAAAGCTATTGAAGTTTGTTTAGGTGAAAATCAAAAAGTTCTCTACAAGCTCATAACAAAAGAAATACAAACTGATATTGCAATGTGTGATATGGCGAATGCTAGCACATGCAAGTGTGATGGTAAGCAACAATTTTAAAAATATTTCTTTATTTTACATGTTTCTGTTCAAATAGACGCTTCAAATGCGAAAAATGAAACAAGTGATGAAGAAGTCACCGAAATATTTGTAAATAAGCAAAAGAAAACATCATCAACGATTCTTTCAAAATCAGACAAAAAGAATGAAAGTAGAAAAAAAAATCCTGAAAAAGAAAAATTATTAAAGAATAAAAAACACACGAGATTTTATAAAACATCAATTGAACATTGGAGACCAGTTGGAGATGCAAAAGTTCATTGTCCACGATGTAAAGCTCATAAACGACCAGTTATAAGAATACAAAAACAACATGTCACGACTTCATCAATTGCATCATCTTTTCTTATGACTTGTTGGCCTCTTTGTTCATCGCCTTGTTTTTTACCCGAGCCAAAATTCGAAAATCTTCACTGTCCTATCTGTAATTTTCATCTAGGTGTTTATGATCATCAAAAGAAAACTGTAACGTCAAATCCACGTATACAAGAATGATAATTTTTTACCTTAATTCATCATTTTTTATTGTGACTTAAATATATTTATTTCATTTGTTAATATATTTTGAATAGTATGTGTTTTCTTAATTAAATTAAATTCCCAATTCCTTTTTGCGATTATTGTGCATTTTTGACATAAGATGAAGTTTTAAATCCATATCATTTTCTACAGCTTTCTCACAAATCTTACATTCTCTGCAAACAGCCATTATTGTTCCTTTCTCTAATCTTTCAACATAATCTTTTAATTTCTCTTGTTTCTCTTTTGTCAATGGTTTTAAAGTTGAAATTGCATGATAATCAAAAATTGCACGATATCCCAAAGAATTTGTCAATCTTCTAGCATCTTCTTGATCAAGTCGCCAGGTGAAAGGATCTCTAGGAAATCGTGATTCACACATATTCTGCTTATTGTTTATCAATGATAAAAATATTTTCTTAATATTATTAAGACAAACACCTCGTATTGAATCATTCAAATCTGGTAAAATCTCATGTGAATTGGTGTATACCAAATAAGACATGATGTATCGTAAATTGTTGATTTTGTTGATTTCATCAGTAGTGAGTGCAAAATCAATGGCAAGTGATGCATCACGTTCCATAAAATAAGGACGATTATTTTCTTCATCGAATCCCAAGCCAGTTAATATCGAAACATAACGACTAGCATCACTATCACGTCGAATTTCTGCATATGGAGCAAAAATAAGTGCAAGAATAACTGCAAGACCAGGAATACTCGGCATTTTAGTGACTTCTCGAACTCTAATATTTTGATTTCGTGCATTACATGTTAAATCGCCAGCAACAAAGAATTTTCCACTATGATTATAAAAGTCTTCATCAATTAAAACGTGATTTATAGAAGAATTTTCGATTGTGACTTGAGTGTTAAGAATTGTTGAAACACCTCGTAAATTCTTTTCAATTGGTGAATAAGGTCCAATTAAAGTCATATTGAGCTTGCATTCATCCTTTGATGGACTTTCAATAAAACCTTGAATTTGATCTTTATCGATAACTTTTGCGAAAACTTCTTCAGGCTTATCCATTTCAGTAGCACCATTGCACAAACCTTTTCGGAGCAAATAATTAGATTTTGATATCATTGATTCTTCATATTCTTCTGCATAGCCATCTTCAATAAGTTGTTTATTCCAATGAGTGATCTTCAATGCAGTCGTCGTTTTTAAATCAACCGTGACAATGTCATCAATAACTGAATAAATCTCAATTATACACTTTTGTGCAGCCGCAGTTTCATTTCGAAATTTTTCAATAGCTTCAGCAGACCACTTTCCATCATACGACTTCAAATGCGATGGCTTAACTTCTCTTAATCTGCATTCAAAAACACGTGGTGGGATGCTTGAAATTTTACTATCTTTAAACCCAAAAATTTTGTTCTTTGAAACTTTTAATTTAACACCGCGATCTATCAAACGAATCAAAACTTCATCATCATTGCAAGTACCAATAAATCTTGCTCGTTCTAGTAGATCATATTCTGGATATTGATCGTTCTTAAAAATCAAAAGTTTTCCACTTTTAAATGACGAAATTGGCTGAGTAATTGCAATTAGCTCAATTTTTTCCAATACAATTTTTAATTCTTCATTTGCTTTCTTGTATATGTCATCAGATTTTTCTATAACTGAACAGTAAGCGACTTCTGGACGAAAATAAAATTTTCCACAGTCCACAATGTAGGTTATTGTTCCTTTCATTTTATCAGTTGTGTTTGTCGGCAATGGATAGTATTCAGGTTTCTTTAATAAAAATGATTTGAATACAAATCCATTTTCTATAACTTCTCCGAGATGTTTGTCTTGTGCATAATATAGTGTTTGTAAATTTGGTAATATAGGAATTTGAAACTCGTTATAAAGTAAACGCAATTTTACTGCCTTGTATACCTCAGGAACTACGTTGCCTAAATCAAATTCAAATTCACTCTGAGATGTAAAATTATTGTTCTCAAATGTCACGAAAACTTGTGATGAAGAGCCATATTCAAAAACAAAATCAACTTTTGTATTCTTCGAGCAAACGCCTTTCTCAATAAAAATTTCCTTAATTCGTTCTTTATATATTTCTCCGATAACATTCTTATCGAATCCTCGAAAGTATACAGTACGATGAAGATAAAAATTATGAGCATGCTTAAATATTTCACGTTCCATATTATCACGATGGTCGGGCATAAAATAATTTGCAACACCAAATGCACCAGCAATGATGACTTTCAGAATGAAAATTTTCTCACCTGATAACCATGTTGGTTGATTGAAATCTTTAAGTGTAACAATCTTGTATGCTTCTAATCGCTTCTTAAATTCCATTATCAATAATCTCATTTCATATAAATTTTTCAAATCCAAACCGCGATTTCTGCACCATTGCCGTTCTTCATCAATTGAATAAAAATATTTATTCTCATGATTATATATCCAAGTCGAGTAAGCATGATAAATAGCGATTAAATCTGATCCAGAACCTTTTGACCATTTTGTTTTCTTTACATAAGCGCCCATTTTATCAGAAAGTGAATTCAAAAATATGCCTTTAATATTTAAACCTGCACCAATAATAATTGCCTCTTCTAGAACACTAAACATATATCCGAGAACAATTAATCGTGTTACTCTTATGTCACAAGGCATTGCAGACATAATGTCTCCTAAATGAGTTAATTCACCATCGGTATATTCAAATTTTCCAGCCTTATTGAAACGAAAAAGTCCACCAAATTCTTTGAGCGAAAGAACAGCATCAACGATTCTTGATTCATCAGGTGGATCGAGTGAAATAGCCAAAATTTCCAATGGCGATCCCATTTCCAATTTTTTGAT
The DNA here is from genome assembly GCA_014622435.1 of Polypedilum pembai. NCBI lineage: Eukaryota > Metazoa > Arthropoda > Insecta > Diptera > Chironomidae > Polypedilum > Polypedilum pembai. The sequence goes on from JACWBX010001474.1 coordinate 40,356, forward strand.
TTTGATAACAACCGATTCAAGTGGAATAAGTCGAATTTCTGGTACTGCTTGTTCGAGAAGCTTATTATAAAATTCTTTATGAATTAAACGATATACAACACCAGACATTACTCGACCAGTACGACCTGCGCGCTGTTTGCAATTATTTTTTGTTGCCCATGATAAAACAAGCGTTGACATTTGTGTGCCATGTCTGGTTGAGAGACTTTTGGTCAAACAAAAATCAATAACGTAGACAACTGCAGGCAATGTTACAGACGATTCAGCAATGTTTGTTGATAAGATTATTTTCGTCTTGTTATTAGAACGAAAAGCATTCTTTTGTTCTTCTGTTGATAAACTCGAATGTAAAATACATATTTCAACATTACGTGCATGAAGAAATTTTTTCATTGTATCACTTTCAAGTTCCTCTTGAAAACGTTCAATTTCGTGAAGACCAGGAAGAAATACTAAAATATTTCGTGGTTTTCTTTGATCTACTGCATTATCTTTTGATTTTAGAAGAAGGAAAATCAATTTTGATGCAACATCATACATTTGATTTTTAATTTCCGGTTCATGATAATCGATCAAATCATTATATCCAGTGATAATCTCATGAATGTTATCCAAATATAATTCTTTTATTTCATATACACGTTTTGCTGAATTTAGATCAATTATAGGTGGATAAATGTATTCGTTTTCAATTGATTCATTTAATGGAATTTTGAAAAATTCTTGAAATTTTTCACCATCGAGTGTAGCTGACATGAGAATTATTTTTGTAAGTGGCGATGCTGTTGCGAGGAAGCGACGAACAAGAATGACAAGAAAATCGATTTCAATATCTATAATAGAAAAGTTTTAAAATAAAAGATAAAAACAAGTGGATAAAAACTTACCTCTTTCGTGTACTTCATCGAGAATAATGTGAGTGTACTTTCCCATAGATTTATCATTTAGCAATCTTTGCAAAATAACACCAGTTGTGCAGAATGTAATTTGTGTTATATTTTCTTCCGATTTGTTGATATTCTTATTTAATCCAACCTGATAACCAACATTAGTTCCGATTAATACATTTCTCTCTTGACAAACACGTTGAGCAACAGTTATTGCAGCAATTTTTCTTGGTTGACTTACTAAAATGTTACAAACTTGACCGCGAACATTACAATCATCAAGTAAATACTGACAAACTTGTGTAGTCTTTAAATTAAAAGTTATTAATCTCTAAAACTGTAAATTAGCATAAATGAAACTTACTTTGCCGCAACCAGTCAATCCTCTAATAATTGTGACAGGATGTGATCGAATTTTTTGCAAGATTTCTCTCTTGAATTTGAAAATTGGAAGATCCTTGCGATGATCATTTAATTCGATATCGGTTGCTGGTTGATAACAAGAATCATGTTGTGACTCACTATTTACTGTTGCCAGAGTTTCATTTAAAGTTGAATTTTCACATTCTGTTATCCCAGTGAGATTAAGTGAAATTGAAGAAAATGCCTTTGCAAGATCTGTTTCAAGTACTTTCTTAAATTGTTCTACATATTTAGTTCCTTCATTTTGTCTCGGAATCGTTTTTTTCTTGTCCTTTTTTTCAATAATTCGCTTTGGCGTAAACACTTGGTAGCTATTAAAATTGTTAGTTTGTGGTAACTTCATACCCTTAAAGAATGCGTCAATACTTTCTTCCATTATTAATCTATATTAAGAAAAGATTTCAAATTTATATTAGAATTGATTAAAAAGCATGGCTTTTAGAAAATTTGCAGCCGGCAATTTTTAAAACAAATTTTTACTCAAAGTACGAAGAAATTCTACTGAATTTCATTACAAATTAATAGAAGAATGATTTAAAAGTAATTTCGTCTAATTCTTACCTTAAATCAATATTTCTTTCTTACTTTTTCGATAAATTAAAAATTACATCTTACTATAAAAATTTCAAGTTTTTCAAAAATTATGCATATTTTTCCGTTAAACTTGAAATTCAAATTTTCGTCCATTTGTCCATTTCTTTTTCAAACAATTGCACATTGTAAAAATTTTTAAAATAGTCAATTAAAATCATCTAAAGCTCAATATTCAAAATGTCACTGCCCGAGCAGCAAAAAGAAGGATCGAAATGGGATAGTTTAATACGAAAGTTGAAACAGAATCATAGGAAATTGTTAAATAAGAACTGTTGCAATGAAATTCAAATACAATCTTCACAATACAAATTAAAAGATATCAAGAAAGAAATTCTTAATTATCTCAATGAACTTGAGCCTGTCCTTAAAAAGTCATCGCAGTTAAGTGAAGAGATTCGAAGTGAAGGCAATAAAATTTATAAGAGAACAGATCCGAATGTTAATTTAATGGATTCAATATTTCTCTATACATTAAGTATGAAGTGCAGTGACAGTAAAAGTGATTTAGCATATGCTCATGGAAATAGAGCTGCAGCATTGATGCGGCTAGGTTTCAATAAAGTCGCACGTAATGATTGTGAAGAAGCAATCAAACTTGAACATCCAGATCCATTTAAAATATACGAAAGGATGTGTTCACTATCTAATGGTTGCATTCGAGATATGCGGAAGAATGTAGCAGAGCTTGAAAAGTTTTGTAAGAAAGGCAGTAAACAATCGAAAGAAATTCTTCTTAAATACAAGAGTCGACTAAAAGCAATGGAGAAGGAAACTTATGTTGAAGAAGAAGAAATATCTAAACTCGCTATAAACGAGTCTAAAGAGGAAGAGTTAAAAGTTAAACAGTAAGTTATATTTTATCACTAATGAAACAAAATCTACTAATATAATTATTTCTAGGATGTATTCTGACAAATGCGGTCGCTATGTAGTTGCACAGAAACCTATATCAAAGAATGAAATAATTTATAAAGAAATACCTTTCGCATTTATCCCCGTTCACAATTATGGCATGAAAAGATACTTCAATACGGATTGTGAAAATTGTGCATTGGTCAATATTTGGCCCTTCATGTGTCTAACATGCCGCCATTCTACCTATTGCTCAAGCACATGCCGTCAAGAACATGAGCAAATTCATAAGTATGAATGTGAAGGATACAAGAAGACGCTGTTTCTTGAAATTGGCATTGCTCATTTATCATTAAGAGTATTAATTGTTGGTTTTAAAGCATTGTGTTCGAAATTGGAAGCTCTAGATCGAAAAACTTTTAAAAATAATCCTGAAAAGATATTTGAAAAGATTCTGGAGCTTGCAAAAAAAGAATGTCAAGATTATTTTGACGATAATACAAAGTCTACAGATGAGGAATTTCATGATTACGCTAGGATTTTGTGCCTTCAACCTAACTTGTTTCGCAATAACTCTTATCCTGCTCGAAATTTGCCATATACCTACGTAAGTTGACACAAAAGAATTATTTATTAAAACGTTAATGATTAACTATTTTTAGACGGCACAAATGTTAACTCTTTATCTTCGTGAGCACACATCTTTTTTTCAAGATTTCATAACAAATAAGATAAAAGATTTACTCGAGGATAGCGAATGGGATATATTTATAAGTGCCTTAATTCTTCGCCATATCGGTCAATTAATCTCTAATGGTCATGCAATCATCGATTTTCGTCAAAATATTTTTACTACCGATGCACTGAAGCTGATGTTACTTAAAAATGAGCCAAATGGTGGAGGATTACATATTCTTTTAAGATCACAACGCGTTTTTACCGGAATTTTCCCTAGAATTTCTATGCTCAATCATAGTTGTGAACCAAACATAAGAAATGCATTTGATGGCAAGCAATTAACAATTTTCGCAGCGAAGGACATATCAAAGGGAGATGAAATTTTCAATTGTTACGGACCACATTGGAAGCTCATGTCATATCAAGAACGACAAGACACACTTCGTATTCAATACAATTTCGAATGTAAATGCACAAAATGTTCTCAACATAATGATGAATATGTATGCTATAAAATTGCTAATTAAAACTTATATTATAATAATGTTTTATTGTTACAGAGGTTTAATAATTCAGTTCAATGTCGACTCTGTGGCAAGAGATTGTTTTATCCTGACAAAATCATTTCTGAAGAAGATGATGATGATGATGATAGAGATGACGATAATGATGCAAATTTCAGATTGAAATGTGATGATTGTAAAAAAGTTCATGAAAATACTGCAGTGAAAAAATTCTTTTCTCTTTTGGCACAACAATCCGATAATAGCTCACCTCTCACAATGAATCAACTCTATACAACTTATTTGTCTGCCGTTTCAGGCATGGGTTCACTTGATGAAATTCGTTTTCACATGACTGAAATGATGCTTCATACTTTAATCACAAACAGAGGTAAGTTTCTGAATCAAATATCAATTGACGTAATGTTAAATAAAAATTTCATTACAGATGCAATAAATCTTCAAAATGCAAATATTCCTCTGACATTGTGTATCGAGTTGTTGAGCGTAAAAGAAGATATTTATGGACAACATAGTATCGAATTTGTCGAGGCAGGCTTTTTCTTCCTCGATGTTGTCTCAATTTTAATTGACAAAGGTATCATAACCGAGCAAAATACTAATCAATTAGTTGGAGAGCTTATGAAAAAATTTGTTGAAGCAAGTGAAATTTGTTCGACAAACATCAAAGCCATTATTCGAAATTATATTTCACGTTTTTGCTATACATATAGCGATTAATCTTCTTTATTTTAATTGTTTTAACATTTTTTTTTTTCAAAAAAGCATGATATTAAACATAATAAAAAATTTATACTGACCATAGTTTCTCAAATACAATTTCTTTAAATATTGCACTACCAAGTTTATCATGTGTGCTAATAGTTGTCTTTTTCGAACGAAAAGCATCATTAATCTTTTCTTTAATTTCATTTGATTTGACTTCATTTCTAATGTAAAATAATCGAATCAAATGATCTTCAGTGATTGAAGGATATGTTGTAAGTAATGTATGTAAATCAAGAATAATCAATTCTACATCGCAATTTAGAAGTTGAGCTAAATCAATGATTACGTCGAAAGGTGAATCATTCTTGAGTACGTTTGGAGCAATTTTTTCGAAGAATAATTTAATTTGTTTCACTTCTTTAATAATTTTCTTTACTATAATTTCACATTCTGGTTTTGGTTTGCTGATTCTCTTTGAAAGCATTGCTTTTATATATCGTTTTGCGACCATTTTTTGTGCTTCTTTGATAACATATTCAAAATTTATAACACGCAAGTGATTATAATCTTGAAAATAGTCTTGCAATGTTACACAAATTGTGTCAACTGAGAGGCTTGATGTAATCCATTTCGCTGTGAATAACTCATTGAAATGAACTTCTAAATCAAGAAATGCCTCTTCAAGCAAATAAGTAGCACTTTCATCTCTCAACGCTTGGAATGTTTGAATTAGTTTTTCAAAATCTTCATAATGTTCAGTTCTGCCTTTTGGCCAATAAAGCTGTTTAATTTGTTGAGCCAATTCCATAATTTGTTGACAATTATTAACAATTGTAATAATGTGCTGTGTGAAGAACGGCACAAGACTACGATCTTTAAAATGTCTTTCTTTGAAATCAATTATAGCCAAACGATATTTCTGACCATATAAAGTAACTTGTTGAATGCTTAATACAAGAGCATCAAAAGTTAACTCTTGTCTGATAGTATTTGTCACTTGCAAGTGCTGATCAACCATTTGAAAAATTATGACAGGACTTGCTGTGTGGAAAAATTGATCATCTTGGTCAGGCATTCCAGATTGCCAATCAAGTTTCTCTGTTTCAACTGTTTTATCCATCCATTCTTTATAATTTTTCTCCATCGTTGAAAGATAAGCTTGCTCGAGAGACTTAAGCATTTCAGGTTTCATAAGCGGTTGAATATTAGGAATTTGTGATATATCAATTTTCAATTCAGGATTCATCATTAATTCTTTTCCAGGATAAGTGTTAATAGTCCACGATAACAATGTAATATATTCGTTTCCTTCGATGCCTCGTTGAATGAGTTGCTCTAGAAAACCAGATACTGCTCTATGATACATCTTGACATACTCTTGAAGTATATTATATTCTGGAGGAAAACATGGTGTACAAACTTTCTTAACTACTTTCAAATCTTCTAAAATGAGCTGTCTCATAATTTCCAAGTCTTTAACAAGCCACAATTTTTCATCACGCTTTTCAATATTTGATCCCTCAATTCTTTCCTGAACTGTTTCATTCAATGTGCGGAAAAGCATCGATCTCCATTCTTTCGGTCGACCAGGAGGCAAAAAACCTGTCAGTTTTTGCTGCTGTAATGCAAACTGATCGGCTTTTTCTTCTCTTTCAACGATTCGAAGAGCAGTCACAATAACAGTTGGTTCTTTTCTCACTGTATTAAGTGTTCTCTTAAAAATAAATCTGAGTTTATCTTGCAATGTATTTGAAACTGTTTCTACTTTATCAAAATAACATTTTAATGTTATTTTATCGTGAGTATTCTGCTTTGTCAATTTATGTAATTCAAACAATAAATCATCCCGAGAATTTTCTAAATCAGAGAGACATTGATGTGCAAGCAGAAGCTTATCTTCTTCAACCCAATTCAATGCTTTTTCTACACTTGATTGTACAGTAAATATGTGTTTTAGATTTTCCATTGCAGTGACATATTGTGAATGTTTTGTATTTTCATCCTTCACTGGCTCTAAATCGTCACTCAATTTAGGAATATTTTGAATCAGTGACTGAATATTTCGAATTCTATCTTCTACTTCAGCAGCCATTTGTAAACTCGCTTGAAGTTGCTGTAATCCCGATCCAACAGAATTTAATTGTTGAGTTAATGCAGATTTCAAAAGACTTTCATCTGAATTCTTTTTCCTTTGAATCTGAAAAATGAATAAAATTATTTTAACGAAACTTTTATCATCAATAAATTTACTCGATGTCGAAATTGATCAATTTTCTCCAATTGTCCACTTCTTTGAAACATGTTTTTGATTTCTTTCAATGCAGCAGCTTCTGCTTCTTTGTCTAATGATTTTAAATCCATATTATCGCTTGAATTTGCTCTTATAATGAAGTAAAATAAATTTTTGATATCTTGAAATATTTCACAACAAAAACAAACTTTTTTTTTCGTTAAATTTAACGAAGAATAAGAGCGCCGTCGAAAGAAATATTTTCACGCCGTCGTCATCTTTTAAGCTCTCCAATTGTATAAAGAAAAAAGTGAAAATTATTAAATTAATCATTTAATCATATTTCGAATAGTGTAAAATTAATTCAATAACATTACTAACCATCTATTTGACTCAATAAAAAGTGTATAATACAAAAAGAGCTCCAATGAGGGGCAAGAAATTTAATTTCAATCAGTTCAAAAAACACGAAGACATTTTAAATGGAAATTTGCGAATATGCAAAAATTAAGTGATGCACAGTCAATTTGTTTATTGCAATTGTCGCAGATAGTATCAAGTTTAACAAAGAGGAACTTTCCACAGAGCTCGCGCGAGATTTCTGAGGTAAACTGAGTGAAATAAAATGAGAAAAATAACCAAGAAATGTAATCCGGGTGTTTAGTGAAAAAAAAATCGCAATATGGCTGTGTCTACCTAGCTTCTTTTTCCTTTTTTCTTTCCTTTCCTTTTCGTTCATTCGCGTTTTGAAAGTTTATTTTCTTCCGTCAGTTTTCTTATTTTTCATGTTTAAACAAGTGTAAAATTTTTAATAATTATTAAATTTTCCATTTTATAGCTTTGTAAACAGTTTGGAATTGAAGCAGAAAGGCATCTTCTGCGTTGTTTGTTTTCATCAATCGATTTTGGAGACGCACATTCAGTAAAAAACAATTCATTGCAAGCTAAACTTTTATCAAGTGAACTATCGTCGATACTTAATAAGCCTTCTTTCGTATCAAGTATTTGTTTTGCAATAGAGAATCCATTTCCACAGCAAAAAGTAAGTTTCATTCAGAAATACCGGTATATATTAATTTATTAGTATTTTTTCTATAGACATTAAGACCATCACAACATCTTATAAATCAAATATCTAAGGCACTTAATTGCTCACAAATTCAAGAAATTTCATTGGCTATTGCCTTAAGAAATTCCTTGAACGTTGAATTATCGAAATTTGCTGAGCAGCATCTAAAGATTTGTTTACCACAACTTATACAAAACTACATAGGTAAGAATCATTTTTCTTCTCTTTTATTGTTCACTATTATTCATTTATCAATTTTTAGATTCGTCAAGACCATCACAAGAAGGCACTTTAACTGATATTTCACCAGAACTTCTTCAGTTACTTCTAGGTCTAATTTCATACGGAAAACATACAAATTACAATTTAAACGACTCGATTTACAACAAATTTATCAAGAAATTGTGTCGTGATTTTCCACGTGATCACGTTCCCTTGATTCTTACTCCGTTGCTGTATCTCGAAGAAAGTGAAATATCATCTGAATATATTTTGTCAAATTCGCAAAATATTTTCAAGTCAAGCATCATGGATACTTCTTGGTCAAAACTAATTATGGAAATTGGATATTCATTTACGCAATCATTAGAAGAATGTAAATCACATCTAATGAAAGGTGGTGGACGAGATGTGACAGCTCAAGATGTTGCAAAAATAATATCATTAATGTGTCAAACACACACCAATTTATCGGACAGTAGTATCAATTTACCAACACCAAATGCATTCTGGTCACAGTCAAATGACCAATCATCGACTAATGGTTCAAATCAAAAAGAAAAATTGACATCAATCGAAAATACTTCTTGGAAACCAGAAATTTTTGTGCAAGCATTAAAAGAAGTCGTGCCGAATTTGAACTGGAAAGAAGTGTGCTTAGGACTAGATCATCCAGAATTTATAATCAAAGATCGAATTGGACTGAATTTGCTAATAACAACAATAAGACTTGGATTTCAAACAAGTGGAATGGGTCAAAATTTTCCTGCCGAATGTATATATCGACATTGGACAAATGTTGAAGGTCATTTATCACTCATTTCAGCAATTCTAAAAAGTCCTGATATCTACTCATTTGCCGATCACATATATACATCAGTACCGGTTGAAGTCCTGAAAACACCACCTGAAGCTGATAATAAAGAAATTGCTGCATGGAAATCAGTTCATCTAGTTGAAACACTTTTATACATCTCTGATAATGGACATTACAATCAAGTTTTAGAGATTTTAAAGTTTCCTCTACAACACTGCCCAGATATTCTTTTTATGGCACTTCTTCATTCAAATGGACCTCTTATGATGTTTAGACAGGAACTTTTTACAACTCTGGTTCCCATTTTTCTGAGCAATCATCCCAATTCTGGGCCTATTCTTCATCATGCTTGGAATTCAACAAATTATGGAGCTTCATTGAAAAATATCATCATGATGTCAATGAACGAATGGTATATTCGTAGTGATTGTGATCAAACAAAACTTTCAAGAATTCTTGACGTTGCTCAGGATTTAAAAGCATTATCAAATTTGCTAAATTCTAGAGAGCCACGCTTTTTCATGTTTGTCATAGATCTAGCTTGCCTTGCATCACGTCGTGAGTATTTAAAATTAGATAAATGGTTGACCGACAAATTAAGAGAACATGGAGATCAATTTGTTGCTGCACTGTGTAAATTTCTTCAAAGAAGATGTCCACAAATTATGGGAAAAGCTGCTGACGATCAAATGTCAAAAATGGGGCAACTTCAACCAGAGACACTCAATATAATTGTGCAGTGTTTGCATTCTTTTATTCCGAATATTCATTTACCTGAAGTGGCCGAGCAAGCAAATACAATCGTAACAAATTGCAATCTATTATTGAATAAAAGAAGACAATTTCCACCAGCAGTTATGCGTGCAAATTCTCATATGGGTATTGAACAACAACCACCATTTAATACAAACATGCAAAATTTCCAATCGAACATGAATTTCTCAGATCTAAGTGCTGGTATGAATGCTCTTAATTTGGTCAATCCTAATAGCAATGCATTTAACGCATTTGGAAATATGCTTGGCAATACACCAGCATCACCATCACGTTTAATGTCAGCTCTTGGTAATGCTTCATCAAATAGTCCATTTCCTATGCAAGTCAATGCATCTCAAAACATGCGAATGGGTGCTACACCAACGGGTGACAAATCACATGTTGTAAATCCTCTTCCGAATCAACAAAATGCACCAACTCAACAGTCATTATTTGGTGATCAACAACCATCAATTTCATCTGAAATTGAAGAAGAAGCAAATGGGTATTTTCAAAGAATTTACAATCATCCACCACATCCGACATTATCAATTGATGAAGTTCTCGATATGCTTAAACGTTTTTCTGAGTCGAATGTTCGTCGCGAACGTGAAGTTCATTTTTGTATGCTCAGAAATTTATTAGAAGAATACAAATTCTTTCCTCAATATCCCGATAAAGAGCTTCAAATTACAGCACAGCTTTTTGGTGGAATGATTGATAGAAATTTAGTGGACACTTATATGACACTTGGACTTGCATTGAGATGTGTTTTAGATTCTCTGAAAAAACAAGAAGGCTCAAAGATGTATTACTTTGGAATTACGGCTTTAGATCGTTTTAAAAATAGATTACACACTTATCACAAATATTGTGAACATGTTAGAGCAATTCCTCATTTTAATTCATTTCCGCCACATTTAATCAAGTATGTTGAATATGGATGCAATCAAGAACTACCACCAGAAGCACAATTGCAATCAGTTAATTCTTCAGCTGATCCAAGTGGACAATTATTACCGAATACACTCTCACAAATGCCAATGTCATCGGCTCAATCACTTTATCGTAGCAATTCAGTTACTGGAAATATTGTCACTCAAGCAAAATCAACAGCAGCCACAGCAACAACACCAAGCAATAGTGCTGCTTTGCCAGCAAAATCATTCAAATCTATTGCTAATGCTACAAATATCGATACATTGCTCGTTGCAAATGAAACAGAAAGCGAGAAAATTGTAATGCCACCAGATTCAGTGCAGGACAAAACGGCATTTATTTTCAATAATTTGAGTCAACTGAACCTTACTTCGAAATGTGAAGAGATCAAAGAAATTTTACAGAAGGAATATTATCCTTGGATGTCACAATATTTAGTTTTGAAGCGAGCAAGTATTGAAATCAATTTTCATACATTATACTCAAATTTCTTAGATGCATTGAAAATATCAGAGCTTTTGATTCTAACAACAAACGAGACATTTAGAAATATCAAGGTGCTTTTGAGGAGTGATAAGAGCATTGCCAATTTTTCAGATCGAAGTTTACTTAAGAATTTGGGACATTGGTTGGGAATGTTGACTTTAGGGCGAAATCGTCCAATTTTACACAATGATATAGATTTAAAGTCACTTGTGCTTGAAGCATACACAAAAGGACAGCAAGAGTTACTTTATGTTGTTCCATTTGTTGCAAAAGTTATTGAATCAACTGCAAAGAGTAGAATTTTCAAACCACCAAATCCCTGGACAATGGCAATAATGAACGTTTTAGCTGAGCTTCATCAAGAACCCGATCTCAAGTTAAATCTAAAATTTGAAATTGAAGTTCTCTGCAAGAGTCTTAATTTAGAAGTTTCAGAATTAAAGCCAGCTTATTATCTAAAAGATCCAGAACGAGCGTCAAAAATAATTCATCAATTATCGCCACCAAGTAAGAAACAAGAACAACAAATTGCAATTCAACAATCAACACTTGCAGCCGAAGAACCTTCAACTTCAGCACCATCATTGCAATCGGCATCACCAGCAAATTCGACTGAAGCTTTCGCAACTGGCCCGAGTGAACCTCGTTATCATCTCAATGATATTATTGTCCAAAATTATGGATCACACATTTCGAATTTAGTTGTTCTCTCATCAACTCTTGTTCTTTTACATCCACAATTAAAAAGTATTGTTGTTGCAGCACTCGATAGGACTATTCGTGAATGGGTACAACCAGTTGTTGATAGATCGGTAAAAATCTCGAGTAAAACGACTGAAGCAATCATTCGCAAAGATTTCGCTCTCGATTCTGATGAAAACACAATGAGACAAGCAGCACATTGTATGGCAAGAAATCTTGCAGCTGGTATGGCAATGATAACATGCAAAGATCAGTTGATTGGCGCAATTCAATCAAATGTTAAAACTCAATTGATAAACGTTTTGGCTCCACAACAAAAAGATCAAATTGACATGGCAGCAAGCATGATTGCAAATGACAATGCAGAGCTCGTTTGTGCATTTATTCAAAAGTTTGCTATTGAAAGGGCTATTCCAGAAATTGACAAAGCATTAATGAATGAATATGAACTAAGAAAAATGGCAAGACAAGAAGGAAGAACGTTTTGTGATCATACAGTTTTGGCATATCAAGCTGAAAGAATTCCAATACAGATTCGACTGAAAGTTGGTGCTGTTTCGCCAAATCAATTGGCTGTATATGAGGAATTCGGAAGAAATGTGCCAGGGTTCCAGCGCATTGTAGATAGAGACATGTTTTCAAAACAAACACCAAGCATTGAACAAACACAAGCGCAATTACCAATGGTAGCAGCAGCAGCGGCAGTAACTAACAACAATAATGCAAATAATGTAGCATCTGTAGCTGCTTCTGTTTCAAATGGAATTCAATTATCAAATCTCAATAATTCATCTCAATTTGGAGCATTCGGTCAACAACAAGCAGATGATTTTGGTTTGGTCTATGAAGATTTACAGCAGAAAATTGAAACATTCATTAGCATGTATAATACTGTTCCACTTCTTCAAATTCAAACACAATGCATGCATTCATTGCTTGAATGTGTAATTCTTGTGAGACGCACACGTGAGACTAGCGCACAACAGGCTCTATTAAAGAAAACTGTTGAAAGTCTAATGGAAGGCTTCATTGTTCTCACTGAATATGCTGATCAAATTAAACTATTTCGCGATTTACATTTGCGTATTTTAAAGATTCTCCAAGATAATCGTGCATTCGGTCAAGCATGGACAAATAAATGTGTTTCAAGATATCTACTTGAATGTCCCGAAAATATGCGCTACAACGTAGAAGCTGTCGAAATATTAATTACAACTGGTTGTGTTATTTTACCACAATACGATGCAGGTCTTTCACAATTGATTGAAAATGGGAGTTTTACAGCAGCAAGTTTTGCAACGAAACTCCTTCAAGTTCATTTCCTTGATGATAGAGCTAATATGGGAGCACAAGAAGGTGACTTTAATTGTACAATCACAATACTAGAACGACTTGCACAACATAATAATGGGCCAGAAGCTCTACTCAATCTTCTTGAAGTTCTGCGTAATCAACAAGATCAAAGTGTACATTTATCAGATCGTGTTGTTCATGGACCAACATCTTACATTCATTCTGGGATGCTTCAAGCACGAAATACTACAGATGTTGATGAACCACCAGGATTCATTGAAAAATCTGAATATCTCCTTAAAGATTGGATAACTATTTATCATACACCAGGAGCTAATCGTGACCAATTAAAAGCATTCTCAACGTTTGTGAATAAAATGAATATTTATGGAATATTAAAAGGTGATGAAGCACTAACAAGATTCTTTAGACACGCTACACAAATGTGTATTGATTTGACATATAGAAGTGATCCAATAATTAGCAAAACAAAAATCTTTCAATGGATTGATGCCTATGTAAGATTAATTGCATTGCTTGTAAAACACTCAGGAGAAACATCAAATTCAACGACAAAACTTAATCTTTTAAACAAGGTATGAATGGTTTTTTAAGCTGAATCATTTTACATTTATTTAATTTACAATTGCTTATAGATTCTTGGGATTGTGATTGGAATTCTATTGAAAGATCAAGAGATTCATAAACACAATTTTCAACAAGTGGGATATCATCGTATATTCATCATGCTTTTCTTAGAATTGAGTTCATCAGATCCAGTTCTTGAAAATATTATGACAAGTGTAAGTTATTATTATTCTTTACAAGAATTTTATAATTTTATTTAATATTTTAGGTACTGACAGCTTTCTGTCATGCTTATCACATTTTGAGACCATCGCTTGCTCCTGGTTTCTGCTATTCATGGCTTGAATTAATTTCTCATCGTATATTTTTGCAACGAATGCTTGCAACAACACCACAAGCAAAAGGCTGGTCAATGTATTCACAATTACTTATTGACTTGTTTAAATTCTTGGCGCCTTTCTTGCGTAATGCCGAATTAGCAAAATCAGTAACATTGATGTATAAAGGAACATTGCGTGTTCTATTAGTGTTGCTTCACGATTTCCCCGAATTTCTCTGTGACTATCATTTTGGCTTTTGTGATGTGATACCGCCAAATTGTATTCAAATGAGAAATTTGATATTGTCAGCTTATCCTCGAAATATGCGATTGCCTGATCCATTCACACCGAATTTAAAGGTAAGGTTTCTTTGAATTTTGACATTTTCATCTATTATTAATTTTACGCTTTAGGTGGATATGTTGAGTGATATTAATACAGCGCCACGAATTCATTGTAACTATGCAGCAGCAATTCAACCAATGAATTTCAAGAAAGATTTAGATTCTTATCTAAAACAACGTTCACCAGTCACATTCTTGGCTGAAATTAGAGGGCATTTGCAAATTTCGAATGAACCTGGTTCAAGATACAATATCCCACTGATGAATGCATTAGTTCTTTATGTCGGAACACAAGCAATTAATCAAATTCGGTAAATAATACTTTTTATCAATTTTTAATTTATATTTTTAATCTTTATTTTCTTACAGTCAAAAGAATCAAAATCCTACAATTACAAACATCATACACAATGCTCATATGGATATTCTTCAAAATCTAGCAGTCGATTTGGATAATGAAGGACGTTATTTGTTCTTAAATGCTATTGCAAATCAACTACGTTATCCAAACATTCACACACATTACTTTAGCTGTGCTTTGCTTTATCTGTTCGATGAGGCCAATTCGGAAGCCATTCAAGTAAGTTATTGTATAGCGTAACTGACAATTAAAACTCTGTGATTAATTAATTTTATTGTTTTTTTCTTTCCTTCCCGCCTGTATAAAACTATTTATAGGAACAAATAACTCGTGTATTGTTAGAGCGTTTGATTGTTAACAGACCACATCCATGGGGCTTGCTAATTACATTTATTGAACTGATTAAAAACCCATCGTATAAGTTTTGGGATCACGACTTTGTACATTGCGCTCCTGAAATTGAAAAGTAAGTAAAATGTTTTTATTGTTTTTCTATAAATTAATAATTTATTTTTGTATAGATTATTTGAGTCAGTAGCGAGATCATGCATGGTGAAAACTCAACAAACTCAAGATTTTGACTCTGTAAAACCAATGGTTGAAAATCCATCAGATCTTTAAGGAGAAAAAGATGACAACTCAACGATCGATTGCGAAAAATGAAAAAATCTGTCGAAAAAAATTTTCTTGTTCACTTTATTTATTAGTTTTTAAGTTATTATATATAATTATTTCTTTTTGCTGCATACCTTTATCTAATCTAGAGAAAATATGTTCATTTTACGTTTTTACTTCGTATGCAATTTATGTTTACAATTTCAAACGAAAAAAATACTTGAATTTCTTATATAAAAATTAATATTCAACTTTCTTAATTTCTTTTTGTTTTTTCCATTCAAAAGAAGATAAATGTCAAAAATGTTTTATTTCAAATTATTTTATGGTGATGCATGTCTGTTACTCTTCAGATTTAAAAAGGAAAAATCAATGAAAAAATGATTATTGTAAAAAAATTAGCACTGTATTAGAATATCAATGGAATAAACAATAGTAGTTAATAGATTTGAAAAAAAAATTCTTTTCTTTGTTACTAACTTGCTATAAGGTCATTACAGAAGTCTTTTTCATGTCATTTCAAATTACACAACTTAAAAATGTATTATTTAACTCAACAAAATGTGTGTGAATCATGAAATTGTGTTTTTCTTCCGCCAAGTAAGTAAAAATATTCCATACGATTCTAAAGCAAGCAATATTTCTCATATTACCAGATGTATTAGACATTAATTATTATTAGGTTGTTTCATTCATACTTTTGACCGTTAAAATTTAAATTTGAAATTTGTTTTCACTCCCCTTTTCGAAAAACTTTTTGATTTTTTTAAATTTTCGAAATCCGTTTTCGAATTTGCAATAAAACCAAAATAATTGAATTTTAAGTCTGAAATGATGTGAAATAAAGCCTGCACTAGTTTAATAATAACATTTTCAATATCGAGGATCATTATTAATTAGCTAAATGATGAAGTTTAAAAATAACTTGTCAATACAATTTTCGAATTTTGAATTTTTTTTTCAACGAACTTTTCGAAGTTTGAATATTTTGAAAATGGCTTTCTAAGACTTTTTCGAAATTTTCTAACAGTCGAAAGAAATTACCAGGATTAAATATTTAATGAGATTTCATAATTAGTTCTCCTCTTCAATAAATCAAATCTCCACGTGACTTTAAATTGTTATTGTAATGAAATTGTGTAATTTTGTATCTGGTTAAAAAATTGAAAAAATTTATAAATAAATGTAAAATAAAACATTTGAGCAAACATGCTTGCTTCTTGAGTCTCATTCAGCTGTTATAAAAATTATATTTCACTCGTCTACTGCAAAAAAAAAAATTAAAAATTTTTTAATTTGATGAACCAAATACGGCAATCTATACGCATACCATTCGTACGTTGAACCACATCGAAAAATAAATCAGCGTCAAATCCTTGATAAAGAAATTTTCTTTTCCTGATTGACTATATTTATGAATGACATACACACACGCACACGAGATGACATAAATAAAAATGACTTCAACTCATTCATATGTAAATTTTTTTTAATCATCTGAGTGATAATGACTGTCTGTCTAAACCACATTAAAATTTCTTCGTTGCTTTGTTTCAAGTTGATGACAAATTTTTTAAATCCATTGTTGCGAAAGATGACGCTTAAGGGTTCACAATGACTGACTGGCTGGCTTGAAAAATTATAACTTAATAATGGTAAGTAACAGAGAGTTTATCCAATAATTCATTGGAAAAGTCTTGAAGTGTAGATAATCTATCAACAAAGATATTTTCAACTTCATGCCGGTTCTCATTCTCAGTAGTGCATGTAATTGAGTAAAAAATATTTTTTCTCAAAAACTTTCAGAAATTCATAATACAACAAGAAAATTTATTAAAAAAACCTTTTGAGAAATTATGCCAAAGGACATGCACTTCACAAGGGAAGAAACTGTAAAAATTGAAGCTTTAAAAATAAAAGAATGAAGCATATCGTTGGAAAGACCTCGTTCATATTTAATTCATCTCAGTGCATGCTGGCTCGGTATGAAGTTGGCCTTAATGCTCCAAAATATCATGAAACATTAAGAAAACATGACAAAAGTGATTTTAAGAGATGATGCCTAAAAACATACACTCTAAGCACTAGAGCACTCCTCAAACATAAATAAGATATATAACATATAGTTAAAAAGTTTTCAAAGCGTAGATGGACAAAAGCAGCAAAATTTATTGAATTAATGTCGATCTTTTGTCAGTTACCAGCAAATGTAATGTGAAAATATGTGAGTTTTATCACAAAATCTATCACAACAAAAATGCGTTATAATCAATCAACAAACCTAGATACCGAAATTGTTCTACTCTTCTTTCTTCCAAAAAACATTTTTCATCATCACGTTCATCATTGAGAATGAATAAGAAAAAAAAGAGAGAGAATAATCCTCTTCCAAATGATTTTTGAGTAAACAAGTATAAGAAAAATAACCGTGAGGTGTTTTTAAGTTTAATTCTTATGGGTCAGAAATGAAAAACTTTTAAGAAGAAATTAAATTTCTAAATTTTAACGACTAATTTAAATTTAAAAATTTTGAAATTTAAAAAATCGTTAATATTAGAAATTTCTTTAATTTCTTACAAAATTTTTTAATTTCATCCTATATGAAAAAAACTTTTCGTGGTCAAAGAAAAAACAGGTTTTCGCCTCAATGCAAAAGAATATATCTCTTCTCGCGCTCGACATTGTTGTTTCTTGTATATTTTATCAATTTCGCGCCAAAAAGTAATTTTTCTCTTTATTTCCTACCTTCACGGGTCTGTTTTGAGTTTGTACTTTAAACCGTGAATTCTTTTTCATTCTATAATAATACAGACATCGTCAAGAAGCTATTGTGGATGATTTCATTGTAGATTCATAGAGAAATTAAGTTTAAAAAAATGTTTCGCAATATTTTTCAATATTTGCTTGCTGCCTATGACTGTGTGTTTGTGAGATCATGCATACACAAATAAAAAATATCGAAATTTGACTTTATTTACTTCTCTAACTTCATTCACATGCAATAAATTATAGAGTTTGAAACTTCCTACGCGAAATGAAATTAAAGATACATTAAATTTTTTTTTGTTTTTGTGTGTGACATGATCCCCACAACATCTATACCATATTTGAAAGCAAGCAATAATATTTCGTAATATCGAATGAAGTTTTCATTGAAAATAAACAACCAAACCCAACAAACAAGTAATAATAAAAAATATAAAATGTCAATTTGTGGGCAAGCTCTAAGCATCATGTCATCATCGATGAATGCACTAAAGCATGATCTCAACTCTTTATATATAAATGACATCATAATGATACAAGTCTTTTTTTTTGTATTTTGTTGTTCTTTATGCATACACACACTATGAATTAAATTTTGAATAGAATGAAGAACTCTGCGATGTTTTTAATAGTATTGGCATGTAGCAGTAAAAAAATACAATTTAGTCGAACTAAAACGCCATACAGCAGCTTTTTTTTTAAAAATTAAACCTTTGAGCTATGTGAAATTGAAATTGGATTGAATTGGATGAATGTACATAAGAGAGATAAATAGATAGATTTGGAGTGGAGTATATAAATAAGTAGTAGCAGGCAGCACAAAAATGTTTCTTTACTTAATTCAAATAGGATAAATTATTTATTTAGTTTTTCTTTAATAAAGATTTTTTAGTACAAAATATAAACAAGACAATAAAATTAGAAATTCGTCAAAAATTTTTAAAATCTTTATCATTGCTTCTAATTTATGATAAAAATTATAATACGAAAGTGCAATTAACCCGAAACCACTTAGAAATTTCATCAAATTTGAATTAATCGAACAAAAGATTTTAGTACTAAACATTTACCAAATTTTAGTACACTTTTTAATACAAATTTGTAAAGTTAAATTTAGACAAGAAATAAACAAAAATCTTAGAAATTTATCAAAAAGTTATCAAAATAAATTTCAAAATGATATATTAAATCTGAATCACTCAGAAATTTCATTAAAATTTTAAATCAATCGATCAAAAGATTTCAGTACTAAATTTAATACAAAACAAAAACAGAAAATGAGAAATCAAAAATTCATCAGAAATTTAATAAATCTTCTAAATTTCCTCAATTTAAGTTGAAAATAATAACAATAAGAATTAAAGAGTACAGCTGTTTTTTGACCAAAAATGGAAAACAGTAAAAAGTTATTTTTTACGGAGCTGTTTTTACTGTTTTCAACAGATTTTTCTCAAGTAAAAGTATACAAAAAGTCTTCTTTTGAGAGTTTAATATTTGTAACATCGTAAAAATATCAAATTTTTAGTTTTTAGTCACTTTTTAATGTTCTTTTATTTATTATAATTTAACGATCATTTGAAATTTAAATTTCGATCGAAGCGCCATTTTGAAAATCTCAAGAAATTTTTTTTTTACTCAACTCGAACTTAGAGCAAATAACAAGAACAAGAAAAATCGTTTGAAAATTCAAATTTAGCCTAAAAAAAATTTCAATTTTTCAGAAAATTAGTGAAAATTTTGAAAAAACAGTAAAAAAAGCTGTTATCAGCTGTTTTTTTGAAAACCTTTTTTATTTAAAATTTTTATTTATTTTATCTAAATTTCATGAAATTAAAAATAATCGAATATTTTTCATTTCTTATGTCAGTCTAGTTTATTTCTGTAACTTAACAGTGATTTAAAGCTTTTATAATTGTTCACTTTTACAAGTAATATTGATCTCTTAATTCCTCTTCATTTGATAAAGAAATCTTGAACAAATAATAACAATTATAGTCTTTTATTGGAAAATTTCTGTATTTATAATTTACAACAATAAGTCTCTGTTATTAGATGCCAAAACTTGAATTTTAATTTGTCAGCTATACACCCAAAGAAATAATTAGCAATAATATTTTTGATTTCTAAGGAAAATTAACAATATCAATACTTAATTTCAAACTAAATATTATAATTGTAGCAATTAACAATTTTAATGTTAAATTTTTTAAACAAAAGATTTAAAAAAATTTAACAATAATAATTTTTGATTTTAACAATTATTATTGTTGATTTGCGGTCACCCATCTAAGTGAGTATTGAGTATGATGTTGCTTAACTTCTTGGTCCTGGTAATTTCCTGTTGTCTGATATTTATATATATTTTTTGCTTAATTCAGTATAAGAAGATTTCCATTTGTAATATTTGAATGTCAACTTTTAAATGCTTGCAGTGATTTTATGGATTCTCCATTAAAGTTCTGAGCTGCCTTGATGGGTCAGTGGTAAGACGCTGGCCTAGCAAGCTGACGGTCCTGGATTCGAATCCCGAGGTGGAAGCCTTGAGGATTCTGAATTTTCAGGTATTTTTCACGCTCAGAACTTACTGCTATCGGATCGCAGTATAAAAGGTAAGGTCCACCGACGAATATTACGAGAACGTCAGGCTCATCCCCTGTCTTCATTA